>JAODKM010000002.1:2267893-2284440 GCA_026780845.1 Petrocephalus sullivani
GCTCAATGAATTTAAGTGTGGTACCATGATAGCAATAAGTCCATTCGTGAAATTTTCTCACTAATATTTCATGGTCACCTGTTAGTGGTATTCTAACAAAGTGTAAGCAATTAGGAACAGCAGCACCTCCGCCAGGAAGTGGCAGGCCATGTAACATCAGAGCGGGGACAGTGCATGCTGAGGCGCACAGTGTGCAGAAGTCGCCAACATTCTGCAGAGTCCATAGCTACAGACCTCCAAACTTTGTGTGGCCTTCAGATTAGCTGAAGATCAGTGTGTAGAGAGCTTCATGGAATGGGGTTTCCATGGCCAAGCAGCTGCGTCCAAGCCTTACATCACCAAGTGTAATGCAAAGCGCTGGGTGCAGTGGTGTAAAGCACACCGCCACTGGACACTAGAGCAGTGGAGACGTGTCCTCTGGAGAGACGAATCACACTTCTCTGTCTGGCAATCTGATAGACGAGTCTGGGTTTGGCGGTTGCCAGGAGAACGGTTCTTATCTGACTGCATTGTGCCAAATGTAAAGTTTAGTGGAGGGGGGATTATCGTGTGGGGTTGTTTTTCAGGGGTGGGCCAACTCCATATTAAAGCCTATGTATTAGGAATGGGATGTCATTAAAGTTCATGTGTGCGTAAAGGCAGGTGTCCCAATACTTTTGGCAGTCTAGTGTATCTTGGAGATTTTGTGTGCTGCATCCAGTTGTGCAGTGTTTCCAGCAAACTGCGGCAAAGTGGTAGACCGAAGTGATCTCTTACCGACATGTTTGTTAAATGTTTTTTGCTGCCCAACGTGTACGCTATCTGTGCAGCTTGCCCAGTGTGTTTTTTCCGGGTTCCGTTCATGTGCGCATGTGTATGCCAGTCACATCATTTACGTCTGATCCGTGCTCTGGCATGGTTGTCAATCGCACTTGTTGCGTACGGTCCCTGAATCCAACTAACTGTGCCCGGGCATGGTACAGAGCGATCACTCTAGTCAAATGCACAGAGCAGAACACTTAGGGTGAGTACAGGCTAAATCTGTCATAGGCCACAGCTGTAAAGGAAAGCTTTGTGAATCTCCTGAGGAAGAGATGGATCCTGCAGGTCGTCACCGGTGGATGAGCGGAAGGTTGCGTTCCAGCGAGATGAGAAGCCCCAGCAGAGCAGGATGCCATTAACCGCCCGCTGTGCATGGGAGCTGTGACTCGCCTCACATGCGGACATCTGCATCCGCTCTGGTGCTAGAAAGCTCAGCTCAGGGTGATCCTATGAGTCATCCGCACGTCACTGCCAAATTTGTGCTCGCCGAAATAAAACGTAATTTGTAGCCAAATGTTAAAAATAGGAAGTGTGGACACGACGGTGACTGTCAGGGTTTAATTGCTGATAAATGCGAACGATTTTAGGGAGATTTACTCTGGCTAGCTGAGGTCATGGATAAGTAAGACGAGAGTCTCCCATATTTGTGTACGTCCTCGGGTAAATATGAATAATGATAAATATGGCAGACAAGCATCTTTATCATTATCACATCATAGTGTCACCATAATGTGCTCTCTACCCGTGTCTGGACAGGCACTTTTTTTTTTTCTTTTTTTTTTTTTTTTCTTTTTCCTGGATTGGTCATCCCTGAAAAAGCAGTCAGCCCTGACGTGAAGATACCTGAGGGATTCATGCCTGAGCACACATGCTATCACAGTTACGTACTTTGAACTTCAGCAGGGGAACAGCTTGTAACAGCAGGCTTTGCGAATTTGCAGATCTTTAGCCTGTATGCTGAATTTACAGGCTATGAATGCACAAACCCTAAAGCTTCGGGTAGAGGGGGTAGAATAAGTGCCTTTTTCCCTGCTCATTCTAAGCCTCCTCCAAGACACTGACATAAAAGGGGGCCCAAGTAGGAGAAACTGGGAGTTGGCATGTTGACTGTGGGGGCTCTGAATCCTGCTCCATGCCCCCACTTTGTACAAACTCCCACAATGGGGCTTTCCAGTCAGCCTGTACAAAAGTCAGAGAGGAGCCATTTCTAACCGATGACGCCTCTCTGATGCTCGTCAATGGGATGTACACATTCAGTCCACTTGTTCTGTCTATAGCAGTGATCTGACCTTTTTAGTGGGAGCTACTTTTACAAAGAAAATACCAAATTGCAGTTGTCATTTTAAGATCAACTAGTTGTCAACCACCACAGTATAGAATATAGTAAGAACTTTTTTTTTTCCCTGTAGAAGTTAACCAAACAGCTGCTTGTTAACTGGTAATAATAACTGTTAAAAATGGAGCATCCCTAAGTTCATGCTGCTGTAGTATTCCTGTCAAAATGCGTTGCGTGTTAGAAACGTACACATGAGCACCGGTGTGCCGTATGAGAGAGGCCAGCTGCTTGTGTGCAGTGCAGGATCGTACTACTGAGAGCCCTGGCAAATACCCAAAATAAACCATTACACTACTCATTGTTGATTTTTACATTTGCAGAATGGGTTGTTACAACAAACCTAAAACATCAAAAGTCTTGACTACTGATGTGATTTAATACATTTTTGTCATAGTTTAGTATGTATTTTTCGAGAATGGGTCACTTCTCTCTCTGTGAGTTAGGACTCTGCACCCATAATGCGGAAGCCACCTGTTTCAATCTTGCTACTGGCAGAGCAATGTCACCACTGGGTCCTTGTCGAAGGCTCTTAACCCCCAGTTGCCCCAGAGACTGACTCACTGGTCCTGCTTTCTCAATTGTACGTCACTTTGGTTAAAACCGTCTGCTGAACCTTACGTTTCTGGTCTTGATATTATTTATATTTAACTCATTGATCAGACACTTTAACGAAAGCTGTCCCCTTCCTGTTCGAACATGACTGCCCACCTGTGCACATAACAAGGTCTATAAAGACATGGATGAGTGAGTTTGGTGTGGAGGAACTTGACAGGCCTGCACAGAGCCCTGAACACAACCCGATATATAACACGATTTGAAACACGTGCCCTTTGCATTGTTAGTGCGACACTCTACTTGTTACAATAGACGTTGGTGAGATTGCTGTACACTGCAGTGAACGTTAGTGGGTAGCCCTCGCATTGTATTGTGATAACTTGTTACATCTTTTCGAATTTTCATCATCACTACATTGCCCAAAATAGCATGTTTTTGTTATCCAAAAAGTTCAGATGACGATGTAGACAATAACGAGGGGGCTTGGAGCTCCCGTTAATTTATGTATTAGGTTACAAACTACTTTATTTACAAAGGGTCTGGAGAAACGTTCATAAATCAACAAATGATCTTAAGTACAAGATAACGAACTGCTTGGCATCATGAAGCTTTCTGGGAATGTACCCCTGAAAATTTACCTGAATTGAAATGAAAATTGGTTATATTTCATTGCGTTATCATGTAATGTTATAGTGTTACCACGTTGTGCTTCACAAGCATTGTTTATTATTTCATAATTATTTCTGCTATTCTCCCTGCCTCAGGATTACTCCATGACTGCTTTGGGAATTACCATGTGGCATTTTACCTGGCGGGGGTCCCGCCCTTGGTGGGGGGATTCGTACTGTTCTTCGTTCCCATCATCCACCAGCGGCTGCAAAGTGCTCGGAACCAGCAGGATGCGGACCAGACCTCTGACAAAATGCTGTCGGAGCCCAGCCTCTGCGCCAACGGGGACATGCTGCCGGGCTTCACTGATGTGGAGACGCACATCTGAACCCCGTCGCTGTGTAAAGGTGGGGGACCCTGGAGCCTTTGACCCTTGCTCATTTGAACCTGAATTACACTTTGAAAGGCCGATGCCATTCTACAGGAAAAGGGTCCAATTATGAAATTTCCTAAAACTGGCATGCAATGAGCGGTTTGTGATGGTATCAACATTTTATTGCTCAATTAGTATTGGATGCATTAAGCCCTGTTGGCACTGTTCCTAGATTTAAGACTAAAAGAGCTCAAATTTAGATGTCCTGCCGATGTTTAGCAAACTTTATATTTTTATATATATATATATATTATATATAATTTTTTTTTTTTTTTAATCAATGTCAGAAAATATTGATAGCTGTAAACACTAAATGAAATGTGACCAAGTTACCATGGTACACAGCCCACGGCTGCATGGTATCAGACCAAATACAATACAGTATGGAAGTTGGAAGAAGTACATTTTGGTCACTTTTCTCCTTCTCACTTATTTTGTGAAATTTCTCACGAAGCTCCACACTGTCTGAGTGAGTTTAACAACAAGGACAGAAACGATTATGATTGGCTGGGGAAGCGCCCATGGCTGTCTCGGAAAAGCCGTGGAGGGAAATATTACATTGATCTTTAACATATACTGGATAATCTTGAAAAGGACCAATCATTAAAACCGCAAAGCCTATGCGGTTTTAATGCATATGGTATACTACCCTTTTTTGGATCATTGGGAGCGGCAAATTTTTATCGCAGAGATTTCAAAATACGGTTGAAATCAAAATATAGGGTTGCTTCTGAATACCATATGGAATTATAGCTGGATTATATGAAAAATTAGATACCCCCTCAAGTCATCTTGACTGAGCTGAGTACGGCAGTGCTGGTATCGACAATCAAATGTGTATTACATGCGGTCGGTATTAACATCGCACATCTGACAGGTCAAGTACATATCAATGAATCAGGACCCAAAGGTAAAAGGTTTGTGGCTAAACAAAACCCTCTTTTTTCCCCCCCACAGGGACTCTGCTTAGCCCTGGCACCGTGGTTACATGCTAGACCCCTTTGTGTGGAATCAAGGCTGCCCCCATTGTTTTAAGTGTCTCACATCTCCTCATTTTTGGAAGACCTTGGCTTACAGGCCAACAGTCACATGACCTCGTTTCCCTCTTAACCCGCTAATCCTCATTAGACGTTGCATCACAGAGAACTTCAAGGGCACTGTTTTGCAGTCTAACCTCACAAGCTGCTGTTTATGGAGACGGGTGGGAGCCACCCTGGCATGGGGTGTAGGGACCATTGGCACAGACTGACGTTGGACTCTGGACCGCAAAGAAATACAAAAAAAAAAAAAGTTCTGTTCCATGTAAAATTTGAGTTATCTTCTTCTTCACTAAATCCTTTTATTGCCATCTTTGTTATAGGAGTTGATACCCTATGCGTGTGCCTGTGCGATTTTAGCTTTTAACTGAGATTCACACTTGAGGAGCGTATGAACGAAAATAAAAGAAATGGCTTAATCCAGGACATAAGAATGCTTCCATTCTGACTGAGCTCAGTCATTTGGTTGTAAAGAATTATAGGATTGGTTTCAGCACATTTTCACACTTAAAAAAATCATATACAAATTTATACTGGCATTTTTTGTATTGCCGATTTTGTAAGCATACTCAAGTATATTAACCATAAATTTGCGAATTGTCTTGTGAAGTTACGCATGGTATGTGCTTAAATGAACTGAGAATGAAGACCCCCCCCCAACTGAGTAATAGCCTGGGGGAAAAGGAGTGTTTTTGAGTTTATATGTAGCACTTTGATTGTATGTCATTACCTGCATATGTTTATTATGCGTATAAATGTGTATGCATAGCTTTGCAAAGTTTATTTAGTGACTTAAAGAAAGACGTCACTGGGCATCCCATAGCGTGCGCTTGGCCACAGAGACGCCGCTTATTGGAGGTCATGTGCTGCGACAAGCGGAGATCGCCAAGCTCGTTTTTTTTTTTATCAGCAGTTAGCGTTATTAATTAAACCCAATCTCCCAGCATGAACATCATCTCAGCCTTGGTTGAGACTTAATGTCCTACAGATGAGTGCTTAGAGACGGTAGATGGCTCAAATTGTTGGCGGTCTGGTGATTTATCTGTCTGTTTATCTGTGTCAAAGGACGGTTCTTTCTGGGTCCTGAAGTTGTTTTAAGAAGGGTTAAAATTTCACAATATGGGGATGCTGCTGTGATTCAGGAAATGGGCCGTGTTGGTGTCAGTCATGCAGCTAATGGGCCGTGTTGGTGTCTGTCATGCAGCCTAGCCGGGGTGAGTACACCGAGATGTACTAGGCCAGTTGGGTCTGCTCTGGACAATGAGAACCCTCCATTCTGCCCATCTTCATACAGGCACAGATATGTTAAAATTTTTCGAGGATTTTCAGGTCTCATCTGGTCACCAAACGCATGTGTGCCGGCAAATGATCCTGATTGGGTAACAGCCCGTGTGGAGTCAATTCGGCACAATATGATTCCACAGAAAAAATCTTCCTTTATTTTTTTTTTTTCTTTATCTATGAGAGGAGATTTCTGCAAATAAAGGAATTTGTTTGTGACTGTACCTAAGGGACGAGTTACTGGAATGCAGCTGCTGGTGTGACTGGTTTTGTCCAAGACCGAGCGGCATGTACAGCACCGGTGTGACTGCCTTTGGTTTCGCTCTGACACCTTTTAATTTATATTTTAATTTCATTTTTTTTAACACATGAATGGAGCTTTTTATGGATAAGTGTGTGCAGATGTAGCCCAACCCTCTGAGATCCTGCTCCTCTGACCATTATCTTCACAATGCCTGTATTTTTCTGGGCGTTGCTTTCCTCTCCAGCCGTATTTATACAGTATAAGCAGGAAACTCGACAGCGGCTTTTCGCTCGCGGTTCAGTCCCAGCGGCAGGGCTGAATATCACTCAGGATTCAACTTGCCGTAAGGGTTTCTGTTACCCATCTTTCCAATCCGCAGTCAGAGACGGGTGTATACTGAGAATCTAACTTCTGTTGGCAAGTTTTGCTTTTCTCATTTTTGTATCATTTCATGTGACTCTTCTCATTTCGAGGTGCGATTGTTCAGGGATGCTTAGTTTCTAAGGAGGGTTATGAGTCAGTAGGTAGCTGTAAAGGTCCTGTAAATGTTTGGTTGAGGGATGAACACATACCTCAGTGATATTGTGAATGCCATATTGTCACATTCAGCCCAGAGCAAAGAGGATTGTGGGTCAAGAAGGTGATTATGTGAGCAAAAGGAGTTTAATTTCCAGTTAGAGGGGTGTCCTGTGCTTTGTATCCTAGAACAATTAATAATGTGATAAGTGCACACAAGGTAACGGGTGTGTTATGAAAGCTCATAGTGTAACGCTTCACTATAATATGTGCAAAAATAACTGCGTCTTTGAGGAATTTTCATTACCTCAGAAGTTTATTATTACTTTATTACATTGAGTCACTACAATCTCAAAACAGGTAAAGGGTTAAACTGTAAGCTATTGCATTAAAGTCTACTAATGAAACTTCAGTGCTTGTTTAGTATGTAGCTGCGTGAACAAGGTGGCTTGTTGGGTCATTTGTACGTGAATAGATGCCGCGTTCAGTGTCGCTGGCACTTACTGTCGTTCAGGTCCATTCTGGTGGTACGTTTCTGCTATTCTCTACTCTGATATCAAGGAAAACCCCATTTTTAAACTCGTTGTTTACAAGTGGAAAAACTTGGTTCTAAGGACCTTGATCGAATGCTTCTTTGCATGACTGCAATTAGTGTGGTTTTGTAATAAATTCCCGTTAAATAGCGATTGCTATTTAAACGGACCGTTATGGGGTGGTGAATTGTATCTGGGGTCTTCATAATTGTGCTCCTCATCCAGTTTCCTTTAGTTTAGGACAAGCACTTACATAAGACTGATGGGTTGATGGATGGATGGACAATAAAGACAATTAGCCAAAGGGTAATTTGAGGTGGGCTCTCTGGAGAGAAATTTTACTGTAGTGTCATTATAAATGTTTCAAGTTTAATTCACTGATGCTGCACTTTAGATGCACTTAATTTTTGATAGACTTTTCCCTTGAAGTAATTTAGATATGAACAAATGTACAGTATATGGGGGGGGATACACAGTCATTTTTTGCACTACAGTAACAAATTATGTAACATTTGAAAATAAATGAGTTTTTAAAATGCATTTTGGTATTGTCCATGCCAAGAACGTAAGTTCAGTTCTGCAGAATCATTGAATGTTCCACTGGAGCATGGCACTTAAGTCAGTCCCTATTTCTTTGTCTTTTACATGCCATTTGACCGTGGAGGACATTGCTACATATTTGTGCCAAAATGATCCAGATCAGTGTCATGCAGGTCTGCTTTACGCCATGATCCCAAAAGCTGCCACCTCCCTTAGAAGGAAGTTCTGGAGGGAGATGGGGTCTCATTGGAAAGGAAATATTTGCTGTAACTGAAAAAGAACAAAGCATTTTTATAAACGGGCAATATATCTATGTATGTATGTATGTATGTATGTATGTATGTATATAAATAATTTGTAAAAAGTGCCAAAAGTCCAACAACCTAAAGTCGGTTGTCGAGTAAATTTTTTTTTTCTTTTTTTTTTATTTCCATTTTGCTTTCTGCATTCTCCCGTATTTTTATTGTCTTATTCATGGACTGCACATGCATGTAGCTGTCTGATTAATCGAGATTCTGATTGAGGTATGGAGCTTGCGGTCCGCTTGCTCTGTGGAGAAGCCAGGAGGGGTGTCATGTGAGATTTTATGGGTCAGCATTTTCCGCTGCTTTTTTAAATTTCATGTTTATTGTATTGATTCGTTATTTCCTATTATAGGGTTGCTTTCTGACAAGCAGATCATTTTTCAAGTTGTGACATTTTTGAGTTGTGACTTTTGTTGAAATTTTAATAAATGCAGATTGACTATCACTTTTCAAAATTTTGTTGAAATTATAAATGCAACTGGAAAAAATGGAAATGTAACATGGCACATACTGGTAAATTCCGTGGAAATCTTTATGTAAGCGGTTTTAAATTGTTAGTTTTTTTTTATTTAAATATATTTTTTACATTTTTTTCTGTAACAAAAAGGCTTACAGATAAATTTCCAGGGAAAATTAATCTTAAATGTTTATTTTGGATTACGTTTGATCTTTTCATAGGAGAAAATTTATCGAGTCTAGCAAAGACGTTGAGATCAAGCTACAAATGTTTCAGTAATTTAATAAATGCTTTTTTTATTTGTACGCATTTGTATATTATACATGGAACATCTAACAGACGTGCATTTGGTGACGCTCTTCTGCCAGGCGGACACGATGGTCACGTAGCTTCTGTATACCGGAACGGAACGCCTCTGACAGACGTGCATTTGGTGTCGCTCTTCTGCCAGGCGGACACGATGGTCACGTAGCTTCTGTATACCGGAACGGAACGCCTCTAATTACAACTATTCTGGAAGGGATGGTGATAGTTCTTTCTGTAAAAACTGTACAATAATACTGGGTTATTCAAAGTCAATTACTTTTTAATGCTGCTAGACTAATTTTGTGTTAACCGGGAAAGATTTTGGATGTCCTACAGTATAAAACATTTTGTTTTTCTATTAAAAAAATAAAATAAGTTAGGTGTGTAACCCTGTGTAAAAAAATGTTTTATTGTTGTATAAATGTGCACTGGTGCATTTGCTACCAGTGGACATTGCAGCCAAAATCTTGTATGGCATCATCTGAGACTTCCTCCTCTCACATCCCACAGAGCCAAAAAGGAACAGAAATGTATCACCTCTGGCCTGACCTCATTAAGGTTTCCATATATATATATATATATTACAGCAGCACATCGCTCTGGCATAGTGTCAATATATTTCCTGAGAACTTCAACACTAATGGCATCCCATGCCTTCTGCAACTCGAGCCAAAGGCTTTCCTTAAACTGGACAGATCTATTGTACATTTAATTTTCCAACTAGTCACAAATATGCTTGATGGGGTTGAGGTCCAGACTTAGTATAGTGATTCTCTTTATGAAGGCTCTATTCTATCGCTTATAGAGCATAATGATCACTTTGTAGATATTTAATTTGTTTTATGAGTATTCTAATGGCCAAGTCAACAAAAACAACTGAAACCTTTTAAATATGCAAGTGTTCTAATAATTTTGGCCACCACTGTGTGTGTGTGTGAGCCAGTTGTGGCTAGCATAAAAAAATGACACATTACATTTCAGAATATTGCAATGGGGAAGAGACGACAAAAGGATTAGTTATTTCAAAGTTGTTTCATAAATTTAATTTGTTGACCATACTACCTCCTCTAAACCTATGTGCCAGGTCCTTCTGATATTGGCACATTTATTTGAAATGTAGAGCTTGGTTTTCTTCAGTCCAAGTCCTTCAAAGCTATTCTTCACCATTTAATGAACTCAAAATTGTAAAAGTAAATTTACAAAAGGATGACATTTAGGTAAATCTGGGCTTATTCCCAGCTTCCCGTGCTTGATGGCCACTCTTGGGTGGTGTGCCCCCTATACGAGAACCAGTCCTCCCTGGCAGATGGCACGCTGACTGGGCGTCACAGTGAACGGGTGATGGATCACAGGGACCCAGCTGCTGGGTGGCATGGCAGGGACGCCCGCCCACTCCCGCGTCGCTCCCGTCTGGCCTGCTACGCTGTGCTGCTATCACACATGCCATGTTGCGTGATCCAGAAAAGAACAGGGCCCCCTTCGTCACACCATGTGTTTTTCGGCAAGTCCACTTGGAGCTTACAGGTCATGAATGGGTGGGGAGCACCACCCCCCCCCCCTTACCCAGTTCTCCTGTTCCAGGCAACTCGTCAGAGAGCTGGTGGTATCCACTGTCTGCATCACTGACCCCATGCTAATCAAAGGACAGGCTTATACATTTTCCAACGCTAAACAGTGGAAGTTGGGGAACTAGTGAGGTTTGTGACTGTGAAGCCGCTGGCCAGACTGACAACGGCAAACACCAGAACAGGTGAGATGGGAGAATTGCTGAACCACTTCCAAAACACTCCGGTCAGGAAAGGAACTATTACTTAAAATAGATGCCCTGTAAGAGCGGATGGGCTTTGCTCTGGTGCACCTGAGTGATAGTCGGAGTGACCTGTAAGAGCGGATGGGCTTTGCTCTGGTGCACCGGAGTGATACAGTCGGAGTGACCTGTAAGAGCGGATGGGCTTTGCTCTGGTGCACCTGAGTGATAGTCGGAGTGAGGTCGTGACGGCTGTGAGCAATTTGGCTCTTTGGTCTACATACTAGGTATTGTGTGTGCGCTGCTCTTTGTAAAGACCGCGCTGGAAGAAACGACTCTCCGACCCACATCCCATAGACTTATTTCAGTGGTTACCCCTGGGGGAGCAGTCAGCACATGGTAATCTCAACCCTACCCAGTGCACCAAACCCGCAGGGAAAACGTCATACATGAAATTACCCTGTCGTGGTAAATTACTTGGAGAAAGCAAGTCACCTGAAATGTATTCTTTTAATGTGATATTACTTCTGCTTTATTGATTTTAGTCAAAATAAGTTTAAATCTGGCTTAACCAGCATAGGTTATTGGCGCAGAAAAATGACATTAAGTTCAGACGTCTAGTCAATATTTAGATTGCACTCCCCAGCAAATATTCGTTTGGGAATCTGATTTCATAGAATTATCTACCAACTGAGACACTGCCATTAACATTGATTAACAAGAATTCAGAAGACAAGTACAAGTTATGCCACAGGACAGAAATTTGTTGGATGGGATTATAGTGACTAGCTTTATCGCTTTGGCACAAAGACCTTGTGCACAATGATATGGTTCCATGTAATAACCTAATTTAATATAGTCTAATTCAGTGAAATAGTAAGGGAAAAAATACATTTTATTGTGGTGGCTTAGCATTTGAATGGACCTACAATAAATTTACTGTCTAAACAGGCGTGTAGTGGACGGTTAATGCACGCAAACGCCATTTATGCACCTTTTTAATTATAAAACAGCATTTACTCAATTGTTATGTTTAAGCAAAAAATATACTGCGTCATTCACTGTCAGCTTACAACAGCACACCTCACTCAGCCTTTCAAAAACGCCCCCCCCCCCCCGCCCCCCCGCTTGTGTTTCCAAGCAAGCAAATCAATGACAGGTCCTGCAGTGTACACGTGGAGCCATGGACATCAGACAACATTTCGCAAGAATTGCAAACCATCCCAAAGCACCACAGATAGACTGAAAATGGTAAACAAGCCAAGTGGTTCTTTGTTCTTCAGTTAATAAGCTCACATTAGTTATGGTGCCATTTGCAATAAAGTGCCAGACAGACATAACATAAGCAATCTATCTGAATAAGTGTAAATGTATTTGCATTTGTGCAAGCTGGACATGAACATGAATATGAACTGACATGTATTGCTTACCCCTTTTTTCAACCACCACACCACTGCATCTAAGCACTTCAGCAACCAAGCTGCACACTATTTCCACCATGTTGTAAAATTTACTGCTGGTCCACGTCTTCGGCGTCCAAGCTGACCGAACTTGTTTCAGTCACATTGAGCGGTGCCCAGTGAAATACGAGCTGGCATAGCATGAGATCATAGCCAAGGCCCCAAATAGCTCTGTAGACATTCTGTGTGAGACATGCAGCCATTTACTGATCACAATAGGCTCATTTGCTCAAGGGACATTTGGAACTACTGCAAAAAATGGACAGAATTCTACCAAAATACACTGATGGTCCATGTTTTTTTATCCCTCCTGGGAACTCGGAGGGAGGAAAAATGTGGACAGTCTGGGGGTGCCAGAGACCTGGGTTGAGAAACACTGCCTTAGGGGATGTTTCCGGCATGTAGATGGCATCCATCACTAACACTAGAGGTTTTGTTAACAAAAATACCAGAGGTATGTGAACAATGTTCTATAAACTGACCTATGGATGCAATTTTAACTGATGATTTCCCCTCCTGGCATTCAGTTGCTAGGATGCAAATGCAAACAATTAGAAGCAAACGGCTGTGAAGGCGTAATGGGAGGGCCCTGATACGAAGGCAGCGATGATGGCAGTAAGAAGTCAGGCCTGTAGACGTCTAGTCCTGCATGATTATTTTACTTTCTTGCATGTTGAATTAGATTTATCCATCCATTATCCATCTGCATCGTTTTTTCACTGATTGATACATTTCTACATGTTTCTATATCTCTATATTTCTACGTATATCTCAAGAACTGCCCCGCTGATGATGACAGTGTCTATAGTCATAAAAATCCTGCTAAGAAACAGCCAAAACAGCCAAAATTGTATCCAACCGTTAAACTCATATAAACAGATGAAAACAGATGATTATTTTCTGTAGTTTATTCAATTAATCGATCACCTACATATTTTCAGCCAAATGGCTTTTAATCCGCATGTATATTAAAATATATACGGTCTTTATATGCCAGAAGACCTCTCTTCACCTAAGGGATTAACAGATGATAAACAAATACCAATGAACAACAGAGTAGAGCATAATCAGGGCTGGTTAATCCTAATGCTTAATTGCTTATGATGCCAATTTCTGAGGCCATGCCCACTTGCCCAGACAATGGGAGGTGCTGGCAGTGATGCTCGCCCCCGGTGCCACACTGGGACCAGTACAGGGAATCTCCTACAATTACAGTATATTATGTTTATGCTGAAAACCTCGTGAAGTCCTTGTTTCTTTAGAGGGTATTTTTTACTCGTGTTATGCATCCTATATGTATTAATACATTGCAGTTACTGTTTGTACTGATGCACGCACCAAAGAGGCCTTAGATTCAGGTAGCTGGATGTGAAAAGCATACAGCCACCATTTAACAGGGACTCTAACCTGACTGGCTCTCTTGATAGTACAGCATTTGTAGAATTGCAGTTTGGGAACAGCCCTTTTACAGTAAGATTATTGTTTTGCCAGGATCCAGATGCCCCCTGACCCCTAAGGAGACTGTGTACAGGTGGCACAACTCCCCCCATGGTTCTTGGGGGTGGGGGGTAAGGGCTTTCTGTACCACAGGTCTGACTGACCATATCTACTGTTAATTTCACCTGAATCACAGGCTGACATCAAAGCACTGGGGCACAGCTGCCTGTCACTTTGATTATTTAATTGTGATTATATAATTAGATCAGTACTGTGTGTGGATATATTCTGTGCCCCAGATTGTGAAATGACCAGCATTGTCTCCACATTGACAGCCATTCTATCTTCGGCTTCCACTTTCGGGATACTGGACAGGACCATATTACACCCAGCTTTCTGTTTGCAGGAACCCCTGAATCGAGATACTAGACATGACTCTCTTTTTAATGAGCGTACGATAGTGCTCGAAATCCTCATGGCTGTTTCAGATGATGAACAGGAGAGTATGGCTGCGCGTCAGCCTGATGTGACCTCGGTAATAAATATCTGATTAGCAGGCCCTGGGAATGTCAAGACACATCCCCATGAATAGTTGTAACAAAGCCACTTTTTTAATGCCTCATACGGAAGGACTTGTGAATAGTGCTTGTTCTCATATGAAAAGAACACCCCCTAGTGGAGAGATACAGGACAGACTGCACAAGGCTGAATTTATGCTCATGCCTGCACACAAACAGGCACACACACACACACACACACACACAGACCCCTGTACCTATCTAAATGGGCACCGTCCATTCATTTCTATGGAAAAAACCCTAATCCCAAGCACCATGCACTTAACCCCTACCCAGCCCTAACCTTAACCATAAGTAACCAACCCAAATACAAGTTTTTTGGCATTTTAACATTGATCGCATTCACACATTTTTATCAAATTGAAGTAATTTAAAAAACAAAGCTTTTTCTATGCTTTTTGGCCTGTGTTCCATGTGGAAGTGGTGTTTTAGGTCACTGAAAGTGGAGCTTTTGTAAAATTCACAGAATCTCAAGAGCAGACCGTACTGAGAAGTACCTCAATTAACAGTGGCAGAGTTTGCAGAGCTCACTTTGCCAGTGGTTAGAGTGATGCTAAAATCACTAATGCTTTTGTGTGCTTGCTTCAGTAGATAACAGTACTGACCTTTGTTAGCTGGGTCCAGTATCACAAAGCCGAATTTCTTACTTAGCTGGATAACTTGTCGGATTTAAGGTACCCCAATTTGAATTAACTTCAGTTGTTTAAATTGTTCATTTACATCTAGTCCAGACTGCCTTAAATCCGACCAAAAATGTGGCTAAACAAGAAATCCAGCTTCATGATACAGGCCCCGTAGTTTGTGTTAGCATGCTAACGCGATCACATCGCATGACCCCTGTTCGTGGTTGTTGTGGGGACTGATGTAAACTAACGTCAGTAGAAGTCATTTTATGGCTTTCTTGTGCCACATAATTTATGGGAGGCAAACTGATGTCATAGAAATGTGACTTGGAAGCAGCCTAAAGGTCTCTGTTATCCTTTTCAGGTTAGGCAAACGCGCTGCTGTGTGTGATAGAGGCAGCAATAACTGGGCACTAGCGGTGACCAATAGCCACAGCAGTGTGTGAGCATCAGACATTGAGTGGAAGACAGAGAGGTGGGTGCACAGCCAGGAGCCTTTCCAAAGCAGCCCCCTCAGCAAAATGAAAGCCGTGTAACCAGGGAGGCTTGTTCTGGCACCACAGAGATCCCACGGACAAATAAAAGCACTCTAACAAGAATGCCAGACGTCTGGCTCAGAAGCTCTTACCGTATATGGGAGGGTTTAGCGTTCACATTTAACATTTTCATTCAACATTTATATTTAACATTTAACAACTATGTATACAAGGTATTTCTCTTGGAAAAGTTATAGCATTACTTTACATGAATCTCTCTAAATGTTTGAAAAAGTGACAATCGACAGTTGTAGCGCATTTTTTATTACGTTTGGCAACGCTAAATGTGGACAACCGGAGCAGGATTACAGGATGTTACACGCTGCACCCTACAGGGATGCACCCTGAATGGGGTCCCGGTCCAGCCAGGGCATACGCATCAGCCATTATAAGCATGTTAGAGCTGCTGATTCACCAGGCTGTATGTCTTTGGTACAGATGTGCGGACGACTTCTCGTTCCCAGTTTCCCCAAATTTGTCACTGCCACAGAAGAGCTAACAGCCTCCTTTACGCACATCATCTCCTTTAATTAAAGGGAACATTGCATTATTGCTGCAGTGATGCTGTCTCACATAATGATCTCATGCAGCCGCGCGGATGGTGCTTTTGTCTGGGAGCACGCACTCACACACTAACGGCAAGGCTCGCATCACCACTGCTTTTCATTTGACGGCTCTGTTTACAGTCTTTACTCAATATGAAATGTCTTCTATTTATCGCGAGCTCACTTACAATGTTTTGCTCCTGATACTGCCACCGTCCCCCTCCCCTCATATCATGACGGCGCGGCGCCCCCCACCTGAAACCACTGTTGCCAGCTATTTCCAAAAGAAAGTCGCTATAATACGTCACATGATAATTTGCGTGTTAATGACGTCATCGTGTCCCATTTATACTCAGCCAACACATTGTCTTCGCTTTTCTCCTACTCTGTACCCAACACTCATATAGCCTATTGCATTTATTGTTATCTATTCTATTTATGTTTATTTATATTGTCGCTAGTCACCTTTTGGAAAAAAAAGTCACTAGATTTAGGGACAAAGTGAACTTGGCTGGCAAATTGAGAAGTTGGCATCTTATGGCATGTAGCTGCTCAGTGCTGACACAGCAGAAGGCGCTAGAACTCCTACCCGGAGAGCCCTACATCATGTACCTGTTCTGTACCAGCACAGCAGAAGGCGCTAGAACTCCTACCCGGAGAGCCCTACA
>JAODKM010000002.1:2284540-2303576 GCA_026780845.1 Petrocephalus sullivani
TACCAGCACAGCAGAGGGCGCTATAACTCCTACTCCGAGAGCCCTACATCATGTACCTCTTCTGTACCAGCACAGCACAGGGCGCAATAACTCCTACTCCGAGAGCCCCGCATCATGTACCTCTTCTGTACCAGCACAGCAGAGGGCACTAGAACTTCGGGGAAAGCCCTACATCAAGTAAGTTGTTCAGTAGCAGCACAGCAGAGGGCGCTAGTACTTCTAGGGATGCCCCACACCGCATAACTGTTCTGTGCAGGTGTTACATTCTGTGACTCCAGAGGCGCTGCTTCACGTGTTGTTGAATAAACGTGAGGTGCCAGTTCACGTGCAGGAGCCCTCTACGCATTTTACGTAACGCATTTAAAACACGTGGCCAGTTTTTTATCTAATTACCAAGTGTATTCATTTTTATTTTATTGATTTATTTACGCTTTACATTTTTACAGTGCATGTAAAGGCAAATAGAAGTAATTAAAAGCAACATCATAGTTCTGCATCTTAGTTTCATTATCTGACTTTCTAAAACAGTCCCTTACATTCTGATACTAACTAACTATTACCAAGTCTTACTTACACTATAAAATGTATGGAGATAACGTAAAATAAATCACTACAATCAAATAAAATGAAATCAAATACACGTGGAAATTAGACAACACTGGCTACGTGTTTTTGGAACTCATAAATACCGACTTTCGTAGTCTGTATATTTTGCGAATGTTGTTTTAATAAGAATATGCAGTTTTTCCCCCCATAACTGACATAGCAAATAAGGTCACGGAATGAAAGTAATTGCGTTACGGAAAATACGTAGAGGGCTTGTGCATGTGAACGAAATTCTGTGATGGTCACAGAATTTGGTGCATCACCATGCAGTCTTACTAACATGCCTCCCAAGAACGATCTTGAGTAGTAGGATCGGTCTCGTTTGGTGAGGAGGCAAACCGATATATCCTTGATATTTGGAACATGGCAAGAACAACATCCAGGGATCATTATCGTCCTGTGTATGTCTGTTCTTAGTATCGGAACTGCTCCTCGGCAATGGAAGATAACATAAACGGATACACGAGAACACAAGTACGGTCAAGTACGCATATTGAGAAACACCCATTGTCTCGGGTGGTGTGTGTCACTAGCAAGTAAAATCGATCAGCACCCCCCAAGGCTGGATGCCTAGGCAGCCACTATAGGACTGACCCTGAAGCACAGAGAGACTAACCTTTAAGAGAAAATCAGAAATGGACTAAAATTAAAAACTGGCCCTGGACTTTGGGTCCAGCATGATAACTTTTGCTGAGAGTTAAACTTTGCCACAAATCTGAGAGGAAACCCTTACAATCAAAGGAAGAATGTGCTAAGTCCACACACACAATGCCAGGGGTGGAATTAAACCCAGCGGTAACCAATAAGCCACCTGGATTGATTGATTTTTGATATGTGGAGTATAGAGTAAATAGCTTGAATAAATAGCTTTAGTCTACATTGCAGATGTCATGGCTTATCACTGCTGACATCTTTATGTCTATCTCAGCTACTTAAGACAACATTTCAGCAATCGGAGGTACACGGCCGTGTTCCTGACACATCTGTTGAAAAGGAAACAAATCTGTTAATTGGTTTATTTTATGTCTCCTGTAGCCGTACACGCATTAAATTCCCCAAAGTTTTGAAGTGAAACCTTACTCCATCTAACGGGCTTTTTTTTTACATCCTAGTAAAAGTACAAATTTGATTAGAGAAATTATGGTTGTAATACAGTACTCTAAAAAGCTAACATTGACACAGTTACAGTTGGTCAGGACTTAAAGAGGTGGGCTGTTATGCGAAATAGTTTGCTAGTTTATATATCCAGCTTCCTATTACATGTTACGTTTAATTATGAAAATACTACCGTAAAACATTAGTCTCTTACGTCAAAGATTGAGCATCTTATTGGCTGATTCGCTTTGCCTATTGCGCCAAACATAAATACCACTGTTTCCCACTAGAGGGAGCAGGAAATTAAATTTACCAGAAAGACAAATGTTGATTCATGGCTATTTTTATATCCAAACTTTTTTTTTTTTTAAATCTGATTTTCGAAAAGTGAGCTACACCAAGTCATAGTAATATGCCGCAAGAATTTTGCAAAGTTTTCTCTGTGCTCCAGTAAACCACACGGAATGTGAGTGTGCTTGGAGTGGAAATGCTTAAATTATCTTGTCACCTCTAGTCTGAGTCAGAGACAGGGAAGAATATACGAGTTATAGCTAATGAATACCTTGCTGACGTTTTCAACCATTTAAACGAATTAATTAAGTGAACTTGTGATAAAATTTGACAAATGCACGGAATGGCTGAAGTGCCCCTGAGGAGAAAATGAAGTATGTCTTCGTAGCCACTCTCCGAGATATTAGTAACTATTTGGAGAACAGAAGAAATCCTTGTTAGTTTTTTATTGTGTTCCTGCATATATTTCGATGCTAAATTGTGTTTTTTGTTCAGGGCAAATATATATTTACTACCCAGATAAATAGGTTTAAACATTGTCTTTGACTGCCCATGGCTTTTGCCCAGTACTGTGTGTTTCCTGGTGCACAGCATACAGTATCTCCTTTGGGGCTCTGTGTTCCGATAAAATAACAGTTGCCTGCCCTTGGCATCTCATAGTAAAAACCCTCCTTGGAGAGATACTCTAGATTCCCAGAATACATGCTTCTTAAAATAGAAATGTATTGATTCTAGCCATCTGTACGTAGGCAAACAGCTGCAAAACGCGATTACACGCGGGGGCTCATGTGCGAACGTGAGGCGTCCCCGTAATTCCCTAAACCCGCTTCTGTGGAGGCCAGTAATGCTGATTTATCTCTCATAAAATGGGACAGCTTGGTGACGAAGGTAGCGGGTATGAAGCTGTCAGCGGCTGACAAGCGACAGCGCTTTATAATCAAATAAAGCCAAATATGTCCACTGCCACAATTCAAAATGGGAGAACGGCTCCATATCTTCCTGGGCTGTGTAAAAGGGGCGTCTAGCTTTTGCATGCAGCCCATTTTGATAGATGGTTACCCATTTTTAATCCCTCGATTTAAAAAAAAACTTTGCCTAACTTAGAAGCTGAGGCAGCAAGTTTGGAAATGTTATTACCATAGAACTAGCAGCAATCGAGAAGACAGAAGAGTGATGTCATAGGCAGTAGGATAGTTCAACAATAACACTGTATTCTAATTCTTATTCTAATTACCCATAATTACGCACACACTATATTCTGCTTAGCTGGGAGCACAGAACACTGTGTAACTCACTGATTTCTGAGCACTTATGCAAGTCTCCCTGGCTAGAGGCATCTGCCAAATGCCATAAATGCAAATGTAGTAATATATGGGCATTCAGACACCTTGCTCTATAAACAAAATGCCATTGTCGTGTTCCTGTCGTTCCATTTTTAGTAACTGTTTATGCAGCAAACCTGACTGTCCCAGGAAAGGTAAAGTTTGAAGGGGGCGTCCTCTATCACACAACACGCAGACACACGCTAAGGACAATGCAGAGTCACCAATTTATCTGAAGAGCATGTCTCTGGAAGGAAAGTGGAACAGAGGAAAGGCATCCTCAAGTCAAGGAGAACATACAGACTCCACTGGGGCTGGATTTGAACCCTCATCCTTGGGGCTGAGGTGATTCTACCCTCTGAGCCACCGTTCGGTCTCCTGCGTTGTTTCCTAGAGGCCAACTGTTCAGGCTTTTTGCTGAAGAACACCAAGGACTTTAGTGGAAAAAAAAATAACAAAGCTATTTTGGTACAGCAGGCTAATAACATTTATTGTATAACATGCAGGACAATCCAAGTATTTGCTGTCGTACAAATTTGCAAGGAATGTCTAAACTTACACCGAACCACCGGATTTATATGCTAGAATATAAAAATCATGTGCTTTGTTCAATCTTGCAGTGACCAAACCTCTCACTTACTGATTTATGAAATGTTTAGTACCTCAGTCCAGACCTGAGCACACAAATCCAGAAGCAGCATCAGTCACGAATGTTTGGCGACACTTTTCCGGGTTAGCCTGATGGCAGTGCAGTGCCTTGCGATGCCACTAATGATATCGATGCCTAGATAACACTACTGTCGCGTGGCCTCTGTGAAGAGACCTGCCATCTGGAAACATTCCTAGCGCTCTGTTAAACCCAACTGCACCCAGGCAGAATCTCTCCACACGCTTTTAATCTACCTGTAAAACAATGCCACTTAAATCATTCAGTATATGAGAATCCATCCATGGTTTAACAGTCTGGCAAAAATAGGGGTACTATAAACTACCGCAAATGATAAATTTTTAATAAATCAAAGCTCCTTTACTTGTTTAGCTGACACTATTATACCAAATGGCTTCCGATTTTTGAGAATTCAGGATAAGCACCCCGTGAATAACACAGCTGTACACACTCCTGCTGGAACCTCAGATTATGTTAGTACCCCGAACCGCTACACCACCTGCAATGCACTATGGGTGACAGTAAATGCGCTGCCAGCATACTTTAAATCATTTATCAAACATCAATGATGCAAATAAAGACAACAATTCATTTATATTTTGAAATGCTCATCTTATTTTTGAGAGCACAAGTGAACGTCCATGAACTATTAAGAGCTCCAAATGCATTTGCCGCAATAGGAAAATCATATTTGAATAGTACTCATATCTAAGGAAGATGTTTTCATTTTTTCAGATGTCATAAATACAAAAAGATCATTTTGGCAGTCAGTCATTATACAGATAAGACGCGGCCCCTCCCACTGTACAGTAAATTGAAAAAAATTTGCTATGTACATATAGTTCAGATTTGTATTTTTAATATAAACTGAAAAAATATGCATGAATGTAATGTGAGAAGCGATATGGTATTCATTAAAAATAATTACTTTAAAAATGCATTTAGTAGTTTTGATCTCACCACATTCAGTGAATATTGAAATGAAGTAAAAAAACGGAATAACTGGTAAGCTTTTCCCTCGATTCTAAAATACTAGAGAGTTCCACTTGAAGGAGGGAGAAACCATCCTCGTAGGCGTAGGTTCCATTCTTAGGCCCTTCTAGGTCCGTGCTGATGCCGGTGCCACTCTCCGAACAGCTGTTCATCTAGACCTCTGGCATGCTTATGCGCCGACAGGTCCGGAGTCTGTTGGCGTCCCACGCGCCACGTGCCGTCAGTACAGGGCGTCTTCGTACAGGTCTGTGCGGAGGCAGAACAGTATGCCACCCCCCAGCATGAAGATGGTGGCTCCCCAGCCCAGGCCGTAGCCCCAGTTAAACTCGTGGTAGGTTTGCAGGACCTTCCCGTCGATGAACTTGATGGGGTAGAGGACCAGCGCACAGGCCTGCAGCACCACTGTAACCAGGCAAAAAATATATAATTACTAAGAATCCTTCTCCCCCCCAACGCGGTTACCATTTCAAATTCTCCCTAAGAAACAAACAACAACCAGACCAGCAAAATAAACTTAATTTCTACACAGTGCGATTTTTTTCCTAAGGCTACATCCGAATAAAATACCATTTTAAAATTTCAGTTAACAGCCTGTCCGCAGTGAATATCACAGGGCCCACAATTCTGTCCCAATAACAGAGACCCATGTGTTTTCGGTTTTGACGTTTGCACCGGTGGCATAATTCATTTGGAGACGCTTCACTCCTAGTCCCCCAGCAAGCCCTGCTGAGCCTCTCATAAATATGTCATTACCGCATGAACTGGAACCTTTACTTTAGGAGCAGGCTTCTTAGTTCCCTACAATGTAATGATGTAAACCATCACTTTAAGAATGTACGTATGTACGTAATGTAAGGGACCAGCCCACATTACTGCTATAACCCCCCCCCTCCCCAGAAACTGTACATGTTTGTAAGGAGTTAATCTTAATCCTGATGTTCTTGATGCTCCTTTGCCATAGAAACAAGGGGATGCTGGTCACATGCCTCCAAGGAGATGCGTCTACACACACTGCGATCTATTTCCGTGTCTCCGTGGAGATCTCGGTGCAGGAGTGCCACAGCAATTGCAGGATTTAACTCCACTTAATAAAACTTAAAAATATAATATAGTGATCTCTGTGAGAACCAGGGGACTGAGGTGTTTACAGGGAACTGGGGAAACTGCTCAGACTGCAGCTGTTGCGAGTCAGAGCCTGGCGCACTGACCACACGTCAATCCCCAAGAGCCCCCTTTGGTTTGGACTCAGCCAGCTGTGTTTTTCGGGGGAATGACGTGAGACTTAGGCGCCCAGTGAGCGGCGGGGAGGGGGGGGGGGGGGGTGGTCTTTTTTCTTCCTCTTGGACCAGGCAAGCAGAAGAAGCTGTGGTCTGCCAGGGGCTGTTCTGTGGATTGGGGATGGGACTCGTGGATTTAAGGCCATTACCCGAGATATATAAACAAATAGTTTAAATACGTTCCCTTCTTACAGTAGAACCCTTTATAGACTCGGGTATTTGGGAAAAATGCATCTCCCACTTTAGAAACCACAGGGGGGGGGCTGTTCTACTTCTATGGAAAATAAAGTGGAGGGAATGGTTACCAGTCACGCGGTGGGTCGGCAGGAAATGAAAATGAACGATCACTGGGAGGACACTGAACTCGGCAGCCGCTGGCGTGTGAACATCATGTGCGAAACGGCCCAGTCCTCAAGCGTCTGACACATAGTCCTTCAGTCCTTTCATATGAATGTAGGTGGGGCAGCTAAGGCAGGGATCGCTGTGCGGAGCCCACCCCAATTCGCATGCCTTTCCATTTACATAACGACCCAGATGATCGTCACTTCTGGCCCGATGGGTTCGGCTTTCCCTCCTCAGGCTGCCTGGATGGAAATCTCCAGTTTGAAGGAACAGTGTGAGGACACAACAAAAGTCCTCTGGCCACAGACGAGGGGCACGGAATACTTAGCGTCCTCAGTATCCTTATAGATGTTACAGGCACTTCGTCGTTTCTTTATACACGGCTCCTGGTGTTAGGGTCATGCACTGATAACCAAAAATCCCGGACCCCTACTGGCTAAGCATGTGGCATTGGCAAGCTACATTTTTTATTAAAAAATTATTTTTTGAAGCCTACCCCCAACACTGTCCTGAGTGACAGTTCTGGACTTAAGGATCTCATCAAGTTGAGGACAATGCCACGAGGACTGCAGGGATCCCAAATGCACTGAGACAGTGTGTTAAATTTACAGGGCAGGGGAGTCGCTGGGTTTTGCGAGTTGTACACGGTCCGCGGGATCCTGGCCTGTCTGTCACTGGACAGTTAGGAGGAAGGGTTCTTTTTCGGTAGCTAATGGGGCCCGGGAGGGCAGAGGGTGCCCATCAGTGAGGCGTCCAGTACTTGGCCGTACAGGATGTGTGCCGGACGGGGAAATTTAATCAACCGCCGAAAAGGAAGTTGACCTGCTGATGTCACAGGAAGCCAGGCATTGTGCTACGAACAATATGGAAGGGGTGCGGTGGTGGAGGGAAGTAGCAGTTACAGATGGCAACCCAGTGAGTCAACACAAGGCCCCCTAGGTGAGGATGGTTAGGAGTGGGGGGGAGGAGGGGAGGCGTTCATTGCAGGGGCTTTGAAGGTGTCGACTTGCCTGCGGTAAAGAGGAAGATGGCGACTGTGCGATAGTGATTCCACTGCGTCCCCTTGCACAGCGAGATGAGGGCGATGAGGAAGGCCACCAGCGTCACGGCAGCTCCCGCCAGCAGCAGCACCGCCGTGGCCACCTGCCAATCTGGAGACATGGGTGTCGTCAGGCTCTGTGAGGAACATCTACTAGGATGCTAGCAAGCACCTACAGAGGACACGGTCCCATAGTCAGCTGGACACTCGTCGGCTCCATGCCCCACCTAAGGGTATCCCAGAAAAAAAGGCAGCGGTGCATGAATTATTACACTGAGGCTAAACCACGGGGGCTTGAACTGGAGCGGTGTGCAGACTGCATTCCTCCCCGCTGCCCTATTTGTCTCACTCTCTCTCTTTAAAGGCTGGGCCCCTTTGTGCATTGCAGAACGTCATTGTCCTTCCCCATATGCCCCTTATAATCCCGAATGACCCTTCTGTCTCTTCTCAAAAGCCTGCAACCACCCCACAGCCACCCCCGAGACAGACGACTGCAAACTCCGACACATTCCCACATCCCCTCCCCCGCTCTCCCTTCACCCCTGGCAACCTGAAATCCACAACCCAAAAACAAGAGAACCCCAGTTCATACCACCTGTCTTTGCTCACTGCCCCCCAACCCCCCCGGCCCTGGTCTACAGACCATGACTCCTCCTCTTTGGGAATTGCAGGAATGATCCCCCACCCTTAAAGGATCGCTATATTAGGATATGTTAGAAGTGCAAAATTTCTACTCTGCAGATGACTGGGGGGGGGATCCAAATATACAGGTTCTTAAAAAGCAATGAAGCTTGCTGGAGCCGTGAATGAACACGAGCCAGGTCCATCTTCGATTGGAGCAAAGTACGCAGTTGTTTACACTAACAGCAGGCAGGGGTGTGCAGCTCTGTAGGCACCGTCCTCTGGATTCCCTCAGAACTGCATGCTATTTTGTTCACAGAATGGCCTCCACTTACAATATTTTATACTTTACGAATGTCTTCCGCATAGTGTTGCATATGCACTATGTAATATCCCTGTGCTTTGCTGATGGCCATTTCTCCGGCAGCTGGGGAACCTCACCCACACTCTGACCCTATCAGGCATCCAAAGAGAGCATAGAGCACTGGTGGACAGGCAACAAAGACACCTAAAGCGTTACAAAGGTAGCAGGTGACAACAAACGCATGAACAAATGCTTCAACCCGTGGGACAGCGAAGATTTGAAGCTCTCAAATGTGATGGCATAGACTAAATGTGTCTTCAAGGGTCACAGACTTCGCGAAAGGCAAAAGGAATCCAGTGCTTTCTGTTTAATGTGCCCTGCATCTATGTTAGCCATGTTTCTGTGTGTGTGTGTGTGTGTGAGGGGGGGAGGGGGGGGGGGGGGACAGGACCACTGCCCACCCACGGCCCTGCCAATCAGCAGCGGTCCTCCTGAAGGACACAGTGAGCGAGTCTGCCTTGTTTCTGAGCGCAGTGACAGGTCTCACACACTGGCTCATCGAACTTCCTGTCAGTGTGCCTCTCTCTACAGAGACCATTAATATAACAGAGGTGTGCCACTGTGGGAACTGGATAGCCGGGGCACACCACATCCATTCACACTGATTTTAGCAAGATTAAACAGCAATTTGAGAAAACTGGACCCGTCCTGCACCATCTGTTTCACTGAAAAGCCTAACTGTCCTCATATAACGGATTTATAACAGCCCGTTAACAAAGACGTGTCCTAATGAGCGCATTCGGAATTTGTGGCCATAACTATTCCTAGCGGGTGTTCCCAGTGTCAGCTCCCGCTGTGCCATACCTCTAGCAAACTTTCAGCACACTTTAGGTGCCGTCTGCTAGGCTTGAAGGCTGCAGCGGCCAGATGGCACCTTGTCAGGAAGGCAGTCGGCCAGCGACGCACGATCCGCGCACGATCCCCGCACGATCGCGTGCGCGCAGTGCAGCGCCCCCTACGGGTGGTCGCATAGCCTCAAACACACGGAACACTACGCGCTACTCAGAAGGCGCATAAAAAGCCCTTACGTGTAAATAACAACATACATCCCCGATGTAATACACAAGCCGCACAGTTGGGCTGTTTTCTAAATTGATTTGTGGCTGTTTGAACCGGGCTTCAGTTTTTCAGAAAATTAATTATTTGCATTTCCTAGTATAAATAATTACTATATCCAGCACAAAGTTGGGCGTAATACCAGGCAGTCCAATAATAAAATATTTCACAAACACCCCCCCCCCGAAAACCAATTGAAAATCTTAGACGAATTTTAAAATCAAGGAGCGGCATCTGATAGCTCAAGTTATTACAAAATATATACTTCCCTACAGGTCCAGCGCTTAGTTACACGCTGATAATGTCAGCTGCACGAAACATGCGCTACAGTCTAACTTGCGCTTCATCAACACATACAAAGAGAAAGCTACTGCCGATAATAAACATACTATTACCTCCCCCCGCCCCCCCCCCAACACCCATAAAGTTTCTGGTACAAACATGTACTAATACGGGCTTAAATTGGTGTGTTTCAGCGGCAGCACACCGTCCGATCGCGCTTTCGCTGTTCCTCCCAAGCTATCGCATCATCTTACCAGTCCTTAAAGTTGACAAGCAATTCCAGACGGCAGCCTCCTCCCAGCAAGACCCCCACAGCGACAGAGAGTAGCGGTCCGCGGTGACCCAGGCGGGACTGAGCAGCGCCACTATGTCCAGGCTCAGGGCGAGAAAGACGCAAAGCAGAGCGATCAGTTTAAAAGGCCGGCACACATATGTTTCATTCGCGGACATCTTCCCATTCCAGATGGACAGGCTTTGCTTGCAAAGAATAATTTTTCCCCCCAGAAGCTCTGACGGGCTCCTACGTCCTTCGACTGAAAGTTGGTCTGGGGTCTACAGGCGTATGGAGGAGACGGAATCCACCCACATCCTCGGGATGAAGGGCTTTTTAAAAAAGCGCATCTTTGCGCCCCCTGTCGGTCCATCTAAAGCATGGCACTTCCAGAAGCCGCTTCTCATTGGCTGCCTTATTACCCACTCCCTGAATGAAAACTAAAATATACACATTATTTTCCTGTCCCTGCCAAAGAGTGAACTGCTCATTATACCAGAAGTCTGAAGACTATTATGGAAATGCGATCACACAGTTACCGGCTAGGGTGACAACATGAACATCATGTGAACATATTGGCACAGACTATAATTTCTTACCGTTTGCTTATTTTGCAAGTTTTATTTTGACTCATCTGGCTACAGACACCGCGGCCCAGTATCCACACTATCAAAATAAAGGCAATTTGAAAGACGTTGTACACAGACATTCGGCACACAGACGTTTCCGCCGCCGTTTACAACGCGTTCCGCGGCCAAATGCCTGCGGTTCTCTCGCTCGCGTTTCCAGCCCGCTGTTAAAAATACATTTTCGGCCGGCTGCTTTGCGTAGGAACAAAAGCATGCCTTTGAGAACTAAAGGCAGCGCAAAACAAAGGAGAAAATAACACATTGTGTGACCCTGAGACTGTGTGTCCGCCTCGGAGAGAAGCGAGCGGAGGCGCCGCCGCAGCAAACCTTCCAGAAGCAAACTGAGACTCATCTCGCCATTGCAGCCGGAACGGGCACGAAGCAGACCCCTAATTTATAAGGCAGCTTCGGCTCATCAGACACACTGATGCTGCGCTGGGCGGGGAGGGAGCTGCGGCTGCAACCGGCACCGGCGCATTCAGCTTCTCTCCAATAGAGGTGTAATTGTAGCGAGCGCCCAAATGTGACGTGTTATTGTTCTCTCTTATGGCTTCCTTTTCCCCTCCAACGTGTACGGCGGTGTCTGTGTTCTCTGCACAAGGACGGAGCTGTGCCGACATCTGCAGCACAGGGGAGCGGCTTGCCGGCGCACACAGCCAACCGGCCAAGGACGCGCCTCTCCTCTCCTCTCCTCCGCGCATCCGCCTTTGTGCGGCATCCCCATGGTTACTGATGACAGCAGATAGCAGCCCGATAAGTCCATTTTCCTAACAAAATTATATATTTGGAGTCTTATAGATTTAAAATCCGTTAAAACATATAACCCACCCATGCGCTGACTTTGGGGCATAATTTATATCATAATCTAAATATCTGTATTACATTCTGCGTATCTTATTATGCAATACCCGCTGTTTTCTGAAATGGCTTTGTCTTTATACTGACAAAATGGAATGGGCGGATGTAAAAACACGAAACCAGCTTAGATCTCATATAGTTTTATTTTGAAAAGACTGCGCTGACCCCCCCCCCAGGTTAATCTTTGACCAATGCCGGCTCAATTTTGAGATATTAATGTATATCTAGCTTTGATCACTGAGTCAGCTTGATCTCTGGATAGATGCCCCCAATGATGTATCACCGACTGCCCGAATCTTGCCAGTGATTGTGCACTGGCATTCAGACACCTATCAGTAAACGAAGCGGACTGCATGTGAAGGCGTAGCTCCGAGTTTCTGCGCACGACTGTTCTAATCTGGAGCAAGCTCATTATCCATGTAGAGCTACTCTCTTGGGGTTGGGGGTGGTTGGTTGATGAACGAGATGTCCTGTGATGCCCCCATTCAGCATGGGACTCTTTACCGCAACCATGCTGGCCTACCCTCCACGTGTGTCTGGCTGTTGATAGGCCAGAGGGTAGCCAGTGAAAGGAAAACACAGATGACGCGAGTGATCACGAACAAAAGGCCGGACCTTTCCAGCAGTGCCTGTCCCTTTCTCTCGCAGTGTGCTGGGGCCAAAGCTCCCACGAGGGGTGGGCCGTGTTGTCGCTGCTGACGGGACCTCTGCCCTCCTGCGCGGCAAACATCAACTCAGCTGTTAGGACCCCGCTATGGTAACATGGGCCTCATTTGAATGGCTCGGGGCTGCACCCCCACGAGTAACAGAGAAAGGCCAGTCTGGGTATGCCGTTCAGATACAGCGCTTGCGTGTGAGGCCGTTTATGCACAATGGTTGCTATGCTACCAGAAGGGTTGTCAATTAAAGTATTTCACAGCTGCATACATTAGTGACAGTTCATTTTGAAATTATCCTCAACTAAGTATACCATTTTATTGAAGTGTTGGGGAAATTTTATAGTGAGATCCCTTTATTCTCTAGAAATATGGCTGGATGAGTGGCAATATGGTACCGTGTAGTTTAATTTCCCCCAGAATAATTGTGAAAAGGCAGGAGGCATTGTTTGACAAGCAGTGTTTAAGTCAAACAATGTTCAATTTAAACAATTAAACAATGTTCAATTTAAAAAAATCTCTGAGTAACATGGTAAGACAAAATGAGAAGTATAGTAACCTAACCATTTAATCTGTTCTGTATCCAGGTTGTAATTAACACCTCTCTACTCAGGGTTCGAATTATGGGGGACTTAAGGGGAACTTGGCTCCCCTGTAAAGAACACAGGCTCCCCTGAAAGACTCCCCCGAGACCTTTAGGGGGCGCTCTAAAAAATTGTCCATTTTTGTATTATAGGTTATATTTTATCTTCTGTACATAATGTACATTAAGGTTCCTGAAATAAAAAAAGTCAGTTCTGTGGCCATCCGTGCATACTGCTCGATTTACTACATTTACGTGGTCACCTGATTTGAATGGAAGTCGTCAATTGAGAAAACAGTGTTTTTATTCAGTATCTCAGGGAGGTTCATGGATAGCCGGAATGTAAAAGTGAAACAACCCTGCAGTAGTGACAGAGAGGGACACAGGGAGAGAGAGGGAGCTGCCGGCCGCAGACAGCTGTTTTATTTATGTTGAAAATGATCTAGCTAAATAATGCTCAGCTTGTGATCGTCATTCTTGATGAGGTGTTTATGAGAAGCAGAGAGATTTCCCACGTCCCTCTGCTTTGTGATTTTGTTTTTGCTTTACTCTTATTGCTGGGATTGTCTTTGTCTTAGTCTACTTGTCTTTTGTAGATGGCTACTCAGCTGAATAGCTACTCGGGGACAATCTGAACTGAAGTCTAATAACTTTCACCAGAGTTTGCAGAAGGGGTTTCTAGCATAGAGTGGCTGTTTTTTTTAGTTTAAGTTAATGATGTGAGGAAAAGAGATGGTGGTTAAAAATACAATGTTAAACAACTGTGGGTCTAGTTGAATTTCTGGGCCTCCCTAATGCGTTGTGCAAACATTTACATCTATAGAAATGGCTCCTGCTCACATCTTCCCCTGCCTCCAGCTGCATTCGAGCTCCCAGTGGGCTGGGTGGTCACCCCTGCATGAAACCGCAGAGTGCCTTTCTTCCACTTTAATTCGATTCCCATTACAACAGTGTGTCAGCTAATAGTCACTGCTGAGTCGATGCTCTGTAGAACTGCAATTTTGTCTTCCAAACAGGTCCATCCCAATGCTCAAAAGGCAGATTGCATTTAAAGAGCATGCATATTTATGCATTGCCATCTATACAAATGTAAATAATTCCAGAGGTGGATAGTTCAGGTGCAGAAAGTAAAAATCCAGACCATGATTTTGTTTCAACCAACCAGTGGAGTACTCCCTGACCGTGACTCTTTATGTTCAACTGGTTGGTTGAAGCGAAATCTTGGTCCGGATTTTCACTTTCTGGACCTGAACTATCCACCTCTGAATAATTCACATGGATTCTCCATACTCTATCCCAGGTTCCCCCGACAGTCCAAAGCCTGGAGGTTCATGTGGTTTGGTGCCTCTGATTTGTCCGTAGTGTGTGCTTGCTGCAGATAAGTGTCTCTGCTTCCTGGGACGAGCTGAGATCTCAGTCTCCTTGCACTCAGTGAGCAGTTATGGAGAATGGGTAGATCGAAGGCGTGCGATACAAAGTGTGCTGTAATTTATGAAAAAAAGATGATGAAATATGACTGCAGTAAGTAGATCTCACAGTAAGGCCAGTATGAGCTGCAATGTGAAAATTCAGAGTACATTTAAATACCCATATTCCATTTCTTGTGAAATGCAGTACTTACAGTCGGTAAGGGCAGGGTAGCACAAATACAGCGCTGGCTGTTAACAAAATGCAGCCTCAGCAGCCTGGTAAAAATAATGTAGAAACATTTTGTATTTGATTTATGCTGACTGCAGCCAAACACGAGAATGGATTAAAGGCGTTTTGCTTGCTAATTGTTGGCTCATTACAAACTCCAAAACCTCCCGTGTTCTGCCAGCTGCAGAACCTGTGACTTTGCTGGCCCATTTTAATTTCTTCCTTCTCTTCCCGGGGCAAATTCCGGATGCGTGACCCGTTGCCGGCTTCACCTACTTCTCAGACTTCCCACTCGAAGTCATTTTCTGTCTTATCACTGGAACACTTTTTAGCGCCCGCCTTCTGGTGTGCTGCAGAAATGCAGGAACCTCGACGGGCCATTTTCCTCTGACACCAGGGTGTGATCTGTCCTCTGTAATAGGAGGAGATTACCCTGCCCTCAGACTGCAGGCAGATTACAGCCAGGCTGTTGATTGCAAGAAAACGTCCAGCTGGGAATTAATAACACGCTAAGCTGGAAATACTGTCATTTAGAGCTCTGAGTATATATTAATATGACCGCAGGTCAGAAAGTCACAATATAGTGCAATTTCAGTGCACATGGCCTATAGAGAGTTAATTTAGTATAGAGCTGTTTATTTGACTTTAATCCCATTATATACTGCACGGGTTTATTTGTTGTAATATTCTTCTACACATGTGGTGCTGGAAATTACAGCACGCGCATCGAGTTTTGGCCTAAAGTTCTGCTTGTACTGTATGATTGCTGTATGTCAGTGGCAGAGGTGGTGAGTGGGCTAAGCCTCTGTGCTTGTGATCAGAAGATCATCAGTTCAAGCCTCATTGGATAGTCACATGTCCATGGGCCCCTGAACAAGTTCCTTAACACCCAGATCCAAGGGCACTGTACAGTGCCTTCCTCCAACCTGTCTGTTTGTCTCATGATAAGGAAACTCAGGTCAGAAAAAAGAGGATCTTCCCATAAAGATTAATGAAGTACCACTCATCAGTTTTATTCCCGATTGCCTTCATGAAACAGTATGCAGTGCTATACTTAATGATGCCTTTATAGAACATGGGGGTCAACTAAATTCATGTCATTTGTATATGAAGCTCCACTTTGTAAGTATTACAAAAGCTTGTAGTAGCAACTGGTTAGACACACGGCAAATATTATTCAATTCAGTTTATTTTTATATAGCGCCCTTCACAACAGAGGTGTCCCAGGGCGCTTTACATGGGTGTGTTGGAATACATAATATATGCAAAACAAAACAAGAGTGGAACGGAGAAAATGAAATACAAAGAATGAAAGAAAGACAGCCAGTTGACAATTACTGTATCATTGGGGTTACCTAACAGAGCCGTTCACTTTCACAAGACACTGTTTCAAACCTCGACCAATTATAATGAAGCCAAAGACAACTGAGGAGGGTCTGTGGTCAATCCAGCCACCACCCACTTATCAGGCTGTCCCACCACAACACTTTTATAAGAGAGGGTAACGTCTATATTATCACAGCAGTGCTGAACAGGAATCCCTACCTACATATGCCTCTTTATGTCAACCTGCAGTAGGAATCTCCTGTAAATACTTCAGTTTTTTGCAACTGATAAAATGCTTCTGTTTAATGTGGCTTCATGTAGTGAAAATGACATTTAATTATTTGCTACCTACATTATTAGCTATTTCTACATGTAATGCTTTAAGTGGGGTTAGCAGGGTGCTACGGTATCAGGATCAGAATGAGCTTAATGAGTTTTGGTTGATATTGCACCTTCAGAGCAGTTTCAGTATAACGGCATTTTTTAACTGAGCTGATGTAATTTCCAAGTCATCCACTGGAGGGCATGTATGCAGTAAACTCGTACATGTATGCAGCATGTCGTCTGATGCTGCATGTGATTTGTTAGAGCATAAATGACTGAATATTCAGCTGCAAGCCCATTTTCATTTAATGATATTCCCATTCTTTCCAATTTGGGATTACGTGAAATTCCCATCTGCTCCGAAAAAAGGGAGACTTGGATGCTGGCTATTGCTTATCTCAATGTGCCTTGAATATACTTAATGCTCATTAAGGATGGCTTGGAATGACAATTAACGTAAAATGGAAATGGAATAAAATATCCCTCACCTTATAAAACGACAGAGCAAGTAGTGGGTGTTTATGGATGTTCTTTAACACCGGTTCACATTATTTTGTGCATTGTCGCTAGCTGTAAGAGCTCGCACGTCTCCGCCTAGACACACAGTTTAACAAGCCGTCTCTGAATAATTTGTATAAACAACCAAATGTATGCTTGTTTTTCTCCCAACACTTCAGTTTTTCTCTCTAATTAGTCTCCCGTGGGATCCCAGTGGTTAATTAATGGGTAATTATGGGTCAAAATACTTTTTTTCTTTTAATTACCATAACTTAACACTAAATATTTTCATATTTACAAAAAATATACTTTTTTATTTGTTATATTTATCCCAGTAATACATAATAGGCATGTACTTAAAGTAATATAATTAATGTAAATTAATACATTTTACAGAATACCCTAGTAAAGTAATCTTTATTTCATGCCTTTCATTAAATACTAAATTCTTAATTTTCTTCTGGTTCGTTAAATGACATACTTGTTACATTTTTTAAAATACCAAATTCTTTTTTCTTTTTTAATTAACGTGTGTCAAGGCCACACCGAGCCAGAGATAAGAGCCAGGAACAGGTGAAACGAAGGGAGCTTTTATTCTGCTCTGGGGAAACGGGAGGAGCAGACGGGAGGAGCAAACGGGGAAAACAAAGGGGCAGCGCAGGGCCAGAACCCAGGAGCTCAGGGTCAGGGAATCACAGGGGCTGACATCAATGAGCGGACTGGGGAGCACAGGACTGGGCGGCACTTATGCTGTGCTGACGAGGGGGCAAACAAGCGGCAGCTGGAGTGATCCACACGACGGCTGAAATAAGAGGAGATAAAAAAACAGGTAACAGGCATGGCTCGTTAGCCACCCTGGGGTAGTGATGGCCAAATGAACATTCATGAACCATTTGCTGTATTTTCTGACTCCACTAGATAGTGCTCTCTGTTCAAAAAAAGGCTCAAAGCATGCCTCAAAGCAAAGCAAGGCCGCCACCTAGTGGGGGTCATAAAATACAGCAAATGGTTCATGAAGCTTCATTTGGCCATCACTACCCTGGGGAGAGACTGGGAGGGGCAGCAAAGCAGGGCATGACAGTACCTTCCCCCCAGTGCCTGAGGGGGGCATGACAGGGGACAGGACACCAGATAGGTCAGGACACAGCACTGGACATTGAATATACAGGGGCTGGGCCAGGCACACAAGGACAATCAGAGGGACCAGCACCACAGACCAAATATGGGATGTGATTAGCCACAAAGGACCAGGGATCAGACGGATGGAGGCCGGAGAGACAGACTGAACATATTACACCAGAGCAGGGCAGATAAGAGGAACAATGGAGACTGTCACACTGGAGGGACCAATAAGGGATACTGGCCAGGGCAAAACAGCAGGACAGAGGGATTAGGAACAACACTGGGTGCCCACAGGACAGGCAGCACCAGCTGTGCCAGGGTATTGCCCTCCTGCATAAAGAGAGTGCGGGCTGCCGGTACTTGCCACACCGCAGGGTTGCTTCTCCAGGACAGGTGCTGGTCAAGGACGCAAAAGAAGTTCCAGGCCAGAGACCGGCTCCTCTTCATCGGTGGGCACCGCCTGCATCCCCCGCCTCTGCCTCTGCCTCGATGAGTTGGCCACAAGCTCAACCTCGCAGGAGCCTAGCATGACTGGGGGAAGGTGGTGTGCAGAAGTCCAATATGGCATCCACACCAATGGCGTGACCCGCATGCCTACACTTTCCCACAGGTCCTCCTCCTCCACCTCAGGCTCCTCCAGGTCGCTGTCACTCAGGGGGTCAATGAGCCCGTTATCCATGAACCACCGAGGCACACGGACCAGAGGAGAGGGCGGAGACAGAGGGCTGGTGGCTGGGGTGAGCGAGCACACGGGGACAGAAAGAGTGCTGGGGCCTTTGAGTTTGAGGCTGTGCCACTTGAGGAGTCTAGTTATTCTGTCATGGTCAGATACAATGAGACATGAGAGCCAGGAGCGGGTCAAACAAAAGAAACCATAGGGGCCACACAGGGCCAAAACACGGAAGCTCAGGGTCAGGGAATCACAGGCAAACACGGGGGCTGACATCACTGACGTCAATGCTGGGTTGATGAGGGGGCAAACAAGTGGCAGCTGGAGTGATCCACAGGAGGAGAGACTGGCAGGGGCAGCAAAACAGGGCATGACAACATGAATATGATTTAAAAGCTGCAGCTGCAATTTAAACTTGAGATTGATTCTTTTTATATTGTCATTAATTGTTTCTAATTACAATCGCCTCAATAATGATGAAGATGATGATGATGATGATGATGATG
>JAODKM010000002.1:2313775-2330825 GCA_026780845.1 Petrocephalus sullivani
TGTGTCGAGGCCCGGCTGTGTCGTGGCCCTGCTGTGTCGAGGCCCGGGTGTGTCGAGGCCCGGCTGTGTCGTGGCCCTGCTGTGTCGAGGCCCGGGTGTGTCGAGGCCCGGCTGTGTCGTGGCCCGGCTATATCGTGGAAACCGTTCTTTTGAAACTTGACGGTGTGTCAGTGATTAGCAATGCAGCAGCACAAGCTTTATCCCGTTTTGATGCTCTGGCCCTGCACTTCCCACCTCACTGCACTTCTGAATGCAATCAAAAGACAGTTTTCTCGGTACTGATAATAGACTGATAATATACCAGTGGAAGTGTTTTTAGGTTGTTCATAGAAAGGACCAGCTTTACCTAAATGCAAGGTTCTGTTTTCTTTTAACTCTTAATATTTTCTGTGCTTTTGTTCTTTTGGGAGGAGAAGATAATCTTGGGGATAAGACAAAATGTCATACAATGACAATATATAACCAGCTGAGCTTGTGAGAATTCTTTTAGGTGGTATTTTTAAGTAGGAAGACACAACTTTGTCAGAAATATTTAGTCTTTGATCTTATCTTGAATTTCTTCAGTATATGACATTGTGGAAGTGTAAATCACTGCACACATGAATTAATTAATAGGCAAATTTAGTCCCTAGCAGTGGCTTCCTGCTTTGGTTCTGGAACCGGAATGGTCCTGCTGATTTTCATTTCAGCTCTTAATTAAGTACCTTTCACTGAGCCTTTGATTGACTGAACACTATCATTCTAATTATTTTAAAATAATTTTATTTGTATTTTTTTATTTCCATTAAACTGAAGTTAAGCTGAATATGTGTTTATCTAGGCATGCTTCTGTTCCCCAAAACGTATCCCTTCGAACCTTTAACAAAACAAACGTACCCCTAAAAAAATAGTGAAATCATGGTTGGTTAAATTGCTTTAATTGTTTTGATCTTGATTAGGAGCACCAACAATTTTCAGGAAAAAAAAAACTAATAATACATACTAAATCTCTTGTATCAAGGTTCAAAACCACAGCATTACAGGGCATTGTAGTATTCTGGAGTTACGTGACTTAGCTAGAGGATTGTGGGACACCACTTGGGAACCACATTTACATATCAGGATAGCAATACAAGAGTAATCAATGGCCCAGCTTGCTTAAGCACACATTGAGTCATGGACTGACAAAGATTCCAGAGGCATGATATTTAAAATTCACTCCATATAGCCAAAGCAGAATTAGATATAGCATATTAACTTATGACACCTTGGCACTTTTAGTGTACTTGGTGAGAGTTTGCTCGAAAGTAGTGTGCTACAGATTTACAGTACAGCTGTCCCCACAACCCAGACACAATGATATAGGATGGCTTGAATATTATTTGAAATTTTAGCAATTCGGCCCTTAGTGTAGGAACGCCCCCTTTGCACATGGAAAGGACGTGCACAGGCATCACATTCCAAATGGTTTAAACTATTTCAGTTTAGGTTCTGGTTCTGCAGCTCTGCCTGGGCCTTTTTGGTCAGGTTCTGGCAGGGACCCATGTCAGCTCTACAGTCTGTGTCTGTAACTGATATCACTTCTTTAGCTTCCTACCATAACTCCTAAATCACGAGCCTTAAAGGCACAGAACTGGAAAAGAAAACACTCAGTGGTGGTGGGGGGTGCATTTTGTCTTTTTATCCTGATCTGCAGATTGTTGTGATGTCCAGAGTACAGTCCAAAGACTGGCCGGGGAATGTCAGCACACGCATGCCAGAGACTTAGATGCATTGGGCGAGTAAGAAAAAGACTTGTTTGTGTTTGAAAGGAGCAGATGTTTGTGGAGAGAGTCTGGCATGGTCACTACTTTCCGCGGCATACAGTGTTAGACTTTGCTCATTCTGCTTTGGGGGGGCAGCGTGGGGTGGGGGGGGGTGGGACCCCTTTTCACTCTTTGTGACTGAAGACAGGCAAGATTAGATATCCAGTAATTTCAAAGACAATTTAAAATACACGCCCATTGCTGTTAGTGTTATTATAACTTTTGGTGATTAAAGGATTTGGAAATAAATGGGGTGAAAATGCCAAGGAAATACTTTGGTTGCGGGACTGGGGTCTTTTCTTTAGAGACACCATAAAAAAATTAATCCCTCACATTTCGACAAGGCTGGGATACAACTGGAGTAACATAGATCTTTTTATTTTATATATGCAATGTTTTTCCGTTTATACAGCTGGATATATACTGAAGCTTTCTGGGCTAAGTGCCTTTTCCTGAGATTTGCAATCCCCCTGCAAATGGCATGACTGCAAATCCAGTTCCTTAAACATTAATCTGTTTTCTGACCATAATGCTGTCGATTTAACTCTGTACTATCCGTGTAGCTACTTGCATTGCTGACATAATGAAAGATGGACCTGTATGTTCAGTGCTAAACCCAACTGCAAATTGGCTGTTTTTAAATAATGGCCACACTGAACGTGTGACATCACATGTTCATAAAATTTTTAATCATGACTGACAAATAAATAACCTGCACTATATAAATATTCTATTTATAGGTGGCTGGGTCGCTTACATTTCATAATTACAGTAGCATGAAGACTTTTCATCCTCAGCAGCAGAATCTGGTCTACCAAAGCTACGTGGTCTACACAGACTTTTGCTTTGCTTGGTTCACTAAACAAGGAGATATAGAAATACCAATTTTACTGCCTTATGAGGCTTGCCACCTATTTTCCAGATCTGCATATTTAAGAGCCAGTTACACTGATTTTCTTTGTGGTATATATAAAATGGATTCAATCGATACCAAGAGCTCTAAATGTAGGCAGGGGGCCAAACACACTTCATCTCAGGAAATCGTATATTCCCCTAGAGATACTACCCAGTCCTTCTCTGTAGTGTCCATGAGCACAGACGGGTTTTGTGAGCAGTGTTGGCCTAGATGTGAAGAGGAATCTGACCTGTGTATATATATTAAATTCTAGTCATATCTTCTTGTATGTTTTGGCCTTTAGCTGGATGGTCTGCAATAGATAGATCTAGCTGTGATACATCTTTGCATTCCTTAGTTTCAGCTGTTGTAAATGTTGGTGTTCGTCTAAAATGTTATTGTACTGGCCAAGTAATCTGATATCTGCCCGTATCAAGTTGTTTGGTTGGCTGGCTGAACAGTATTCTGGGAGGGTTTTACTGGGAGACATACTGAAATTGTTTTATGAATTTGGTTATGTACCAAGGGTAACTTTAAGATGATTTTCCTTGAAACAAAACTGTTTGGAAAATAAATAAACCTCTCACTTTATAATATTCTGTATATATTTTATTATTTTGGGTAGCATGGTGGCGCGGTGTTCAGTACAGTTGCCTCAAACATCTTCGGTTTCCTGCCTTTGCTCCATGTGTGTGGAGTTTGCATGTTCTTCTTCCAGGTACTTCTTCCAGGTACTCTGGTTTCCCCTTACAGTCCAAAAACGTGCTAGGGTGAAATTTCCTATAGGTAAGAATGGCGTGTGTGAGTGTGGGCTAACCCCCCGCCCAGGGTTATTCCCTGCCTTGTACCCATAGCTTCCGGTTTAGGCTCTGGACCCCTGACAACCTGCACAGGAAAAAAGGGTATAGAAAAAGGATGGATGGATTTTATTAGTATATACCTAAGCTCTGTAGGTTCAGACGTAGTGCCTGTTATCAGAAAGTAACAGGTTTTAATCCCGTGGTCAGCTGAGTAGTTGTAGTATTTGGGCACTTAAGCACGGTCCCTTAACCTCCAAAGACACTGCAGGGCAGCGGACCCAGGCAGGCCTATGCTCTGATCTGGTGTACCTTCACACATGTATGCGTGTATGCCTCATAGGAGAGCAAGATTCCTTTGTACTTATGTAATCGGCAAATAAAATGTCATAATTATCCATCATTCTAGTCATTCATCTGTTTTCTGTAACCACTTCTCCTATTCGGGGTTGTCTGGAGCCTGTTGCCACAAGGCACAACCCAGGATGGGGCGCCAACCCATGGCAGGGCACACTCACACACCATTCACTCACACAGCATGTTTTTGGACTCTTTGAAACCCCCCCCGACAGCACAGGGAGTGCATGCGAACTGCACACACATGGATGCCTGGCAGAGACTCAGCGCATGCTAGTCACTGTGCCACCATGCCGCCACCTTCAGAATTGTCATCATCGTCAAAGAGGATAAGGACGTGTCTGTTTCTTTGGCAGATTCGGACCAGCACTGACAGCAGCACGACCGCATAGGCATCCCCTTCTCCTCGTGCCATGGACCAGGACTTCGGCCACTTTGATGAGCGGGACAAGGTATCCCGGACCCCCCGGGGGTCCCGTGCCAACGGGCTGCCCAGCCCCACGCACAGTGCCCACTGCAGCTTCTACCGCATGCGCACACTGCAGGCCCTCACCAACGAGAAGAAGGCCAAGAAGGTGCGCTTCTACCGCAACGGCGATCGCTACTTCAAGGGCATCGTGTACGCGGTGGCCATCGATCGCTTCCGCACCTTCGACGCGCTGCTCGCCGACCTGACGCGCTCCCTGTCCGACCACATCAACCTGCCGCAAGGGGTGCGCTTCATCTTCTCCATCGACGGCTCCCGCAAGATCGCGTCCATGGACGAGCTGGAGGAAGGTCAGTAGCCGCGCCTGGGGTTTCCCGACAGCCTGTCAACATTCCTGACTCCTAGCACTCGAGATATTTCCCATGATTCCTTTTAGTGAAGACTTTCAACAGATATCTGGGATGAAAATGGTTGGGGTGCAGGGTCACCAGTTCCCCCTGGAGGTCCTTGGATCTCCTACTAGTCCAATTTGGGTTTATATTCTTCCCATCTATCTATCAATCATTTTCTGGTTATATAGTTTGTTTATATACACATATATATGTTCTGGGCAATTATTATGGGCAATACATTGAACTGAGTTGAATCGAACAATAGCTTTGGCTGAAGATACAGCTACTAATAAGATACAAATACATAACAGATGCTTAAACAGGTCTATAGCAATGCTTTGTTGTGTATATACCTCTTCAGGTTAGCCTGAGCCTAAGGTCCTATTATTGGCTTCCATTTTGGCCCCGTGACAAAAAGTGGACTGTTTACGTAATCGAGTTCTTTGAAGGTTGTGCCAAATGACGTTCCTACTGAGAACCATTAAATGTTACATAGTGCTGATTGGTCTTAAATAAGAAACACATGCTGTCCTTAAGCACAGCTTCAAAAGTATATTAAGCGGGAGAATCCATATAGGATCAATGATTTACGACTGACAGGTCAATGTGTCTTCTAACAAAACGGTTTGCCAATTTAGTTGGTCATTATTGTGGGCCTTGGCAGTGTGCTTAGTGACTAGATCTGTCAACGGGTCCCATGTGATAATCCGTTTATGCTCTGGACACCACTCTGCCCCTTTGCTGGGGGGGGGGGCTCCAGTTCTCTCGAACAGCATGTCATGCTAGCATGTAGAGGCAGCCCTGCAATGTCGTGGAAACTCTAGGACAAGCACCCTTTTAATAGCGAAACCGAATCGAACCCGCAACCCTGAAGTCACAAGGCGTAATGGCTGCCCGCTGAGTCGCTGTGCCACCCGGCTTTGTTTCGGCAGATGGGCTTCTCCCGGGCCATATTTTAGGGGGGATTAAAGTGGGGGACTTTGGAGCCAGAGGTCCCTGGCCGGCTCCTGGGCCAGGGCTGGCAGCCGCCCCCCCCGGAGGGTCAGGCCGTTACGGAGTTCACCGAGTTCACACCAGTCACAGCGATCATTGTGCCTTTTCTTTAGCAGGGTTTGGTTTTAAAAATGACTCTTTACTAGTAACGATTATCTTTGGTGGCCTTTTGATCTAAGCCTCGTGCTTTATGAATTGTTTTCCATCAGCAGCAGTGCTATGGCTTTATATAATGTTTCAGAAGGTGACTTGAAATTGTATTAGCAGCTATGGGAGCCTGCAGTTGTGTGCCTGAAGGCACTGTGCGTACCCTTGGAATTTAGGCTTATTATTTGGGTAACGCTTTATATATATATAAATACATAATAATAATAATATATAATGATATATATATTAGGCTCATTATGTCTGCAAAGTAAAAAGAGGCCACCTGATTGTGGGTGAAATATGAATCGTGCAATTTTTTTAAGCCTATCAGAAGTGAGATTTTCTTACACGATTCTTGTGCGATATATGTCTGGCTTTATGATGAAATCCTGCAGATGCCTCTTCTCACAGCAGTGTTTTGTTCTTGGTGAAGGATTTCGCTCTGGCCTCGGGTCTGTGTCTGTGGAGCTGTGCATTCTCCCCCATGTCGTGCATTTCGTCTGGGGCGGTCTGGATCCCTCTTTCAGCCCAAGGACGTACGCTTAGGTCTGGTAGGGACACTGACGCTATTTAGGACACGCCCCTGACCCCCTGAGACCCTGACCAGGATAGGCGGTTAGATGATGGGTAGATGTTGCAGCAAGATGAAATTCTGTGGGGGAAAAAAATAAAATAATACATAATGGGGTGTTCTTCTTGATTTACGCGTTCTTACCATAATGGGAAATGCTTTACATTAAATGAACCTACATTAAATGAATTTGTAATGCATTCAAGGAACATTCAAAATTAGCATATAATTATACCATAACATCCAAACATATGATTATAATGTTTGTTATTAATTAATAATAAAGCTGTTAAGGTATGTTAGGATGTTAAGGTATGTTTTATGAATGCATTACAACTGCTTTATAAAGGTGCACCGAATGTTCTATAAATGCATTATAAATGCATTATGAAGATAATGTTACTTTAAAGCATTACCCAATAATGGTGTATATTTCAAGCTTGCCATGCCACCAAGTATATAAACTTGGGAGAACAGCTGGGGAATGAATGGATTACTGTCCATCCGATAGACACTGCAGAAAAATAAGATGAAATATTTATGTATGTCATGCAGTTGATGGAAACCTTAACATTCAATGAGATTTTGGGCTGAAACTGAACATTTCAGGTACCAAAGGGTTCACTGATTTAACTTTAATCTCGTAGTCCTCTGAATGTTGAAGGAATTGCAATTATGGTATTAGAAATTGCGTTTCTATGCTGCATTTTTTGCTGAATATTCAAGGAGAGTATAGCAGTATGTAATTTACATTCCATATGTTTGAATTTAGTTCACCGGCTTGAAAAATTCTCATTTTTTATGGTTTTTACCTGGAAGGAACACTTAAAGCTGCATGTAGCATATTTTTCCCCACTAATACTTTACTGAACCTTAGATCAAAAGCTTAAAATTATCAGTGCGAATGTAATGCTAATTCCCAGGCCAGCTACCTGAGTATTGTAATGCAGCGTTTACATTTTTTAGTTGCTTTACAAATTGTATTTTTGTCATTCCATTGATTATTTCCTGATTATAAATCAGCACTGTGATACAGAAAATACAAACTTTGCCATATTTTAAGTAATTTTCTGTTATAGTTTTATTGATACAGCATCTGGAAATCATTAGATCAGTTAGCAATGCTTATATTGTAGAAATATATTAATATTTAAAAAGAAGTGATGGTAGAAAATACTGGCATTCAAAATAAACTTTGCCATGAAGCTATATTGTCTTATTTGGTCATTTCGCTTGCCGTTTGAGCTGCTCGGGGGGTCTCGCGAGTCACTTGGATCTTCTTCTTAGCTTGATGCTGTTAATGGACACCTGTAGTGGGTCAGGAGCAGAGTTCAGAGGGGGTCAGCTTCCTGTAGATACATAGGTATCCTCCACAGCTTCTCTGGCGCCTGGATGCTGTTGTCACGTCCTACCACTCACTACGGCAGCAGGATAAGTCAGCCTGCTAGATCAATGTTTCCCAACCCAGTCCTCAGGGAACCCTGGACAGTCCATGTTTTTGCTCCCGCCCCACTCCTGGCCAGTCATAACAGGTATTCGATGTTCCTGATTGGCTGAGAGCTGGGAGGGAGCAAAAATGTGGACTGGGTTGTGAAACATTGCGCTAGATTGTAGCCCTTGTACCAGGGGTGTTGCTACAGCCCCCCCACCCCAGATGGAGTTTTCTCTTAGCTTCATGTCAATGTGGGCAACGCCTCCAGGGAGTCCAAGCCCAAAATGTGGCAAAGCTTTAGGCATAGAAAACTTCATATACCCATTGGGAAGTAGATGCATGTTTAACATAACAGCTCAAAATGGGCAGCCAGCCTGGTCTTTAGTAACTAAATGCATTAAGATATAATAAAAGCCATGACTCTTGTGAAATTATTTGAATTATTACAAGGTTTGGTATCACTGGAAAGGGAGGAGTGAGCTGCCATCCACTGTGTCTTTGCGTACATTCTAGCCTAATTAACTGTATCTTTAATATTTCATATTATCATCATTATAACTCACAATGTATAGATTTAGAATTACAATTGCTTTTTCTTTATTAAGTTGACAGTTTTAATTACATTCAGATTATAGAGAGACATTGGAGAATGGTTACCCCAGGCACCATACTTTTCTGTATGTCAAAACATAAGCTTTCTGTTGTTATTTTTATAATTAGTTCAGCTTTGTCTGTCATGAATTAATATATCCAAGCTGGGACTCCGACACCCTGACCCAGACAGCTGAAACGGACTCGGGATATTGTCACTCTCCATTAATGTCATTCTGAACAGTAAGACACTGCAAGGATATTTAAAATGTTGAAGAATGATGATGATGATGATACTTATAATAATAATAATAATAATCAATAATAATAATAATAATAATTATTATTATTATTATATTCAATATAATAAAGTAGAGCTGTATTGTCCTCTCAGTGATGTACAATACACAGTGAAATGAAGTATTGTTCCTTCTGACCCCGCAGTGCAACCAGCTAAAAAAATGTTTCCTTCGAGATGATAATCTCTGTGCATGTGTCAGCCTAATGCTTTTGGTTTTAATACTTGGCATTAATAATTATTTGGCCTTTTGTGCAGTTTCCAAAGTGCAGTGGTTCGGTAAGTTATCGGAGCTGACATCACTTCCTAATCACGTGTGCAGTGGCACAGTATTCCAGTGATATTGCAGTGCTTCCGTCATTAGCGCACCATATGCCTGATCTCCCGTGCCACCCTTAATTGGGCAGCCCGTCTCCGCAACAGTTTGCCCATCCGACAGGCATCATTAACGGCTCGTCGTGTCCTGCTCGGACAATAAAACACGTCGTTCCTTTTTCAGCAGACGAGCCGGACATTAAAGAGCGAGGAAGCAGGTGGACGGTTTGTGAGTCAGTGGGAGCTGCTTAAAGGGCTGATGGACTTCCATGTCCCCCTATCTCCCGAAATCTTTGTTATGGTGCCAGCGTTGCCGTGGGGAGCACACAAATGTTCCCTGGCCTATTTAGAGATAGATCAGATGGAGCGTATCTGCACTATGTCCTAAAAAAGCGAGTCTGAAACTTTGCAACCTTATTTTTTTATTACACGGTTCATTGGCGCATTTCCTTGATGTTTTACTGAATTGCTTTTGTCATTTTATATTTTATCGTGCCGTATATAGGATCCCTGCCATAAGGCCTTGTGCTGTTTAATTTTAATGATCTGGAGTTCAGTACCTGGTATTCCTACATGGAGTGAAAAAACTCGTTTGATTTTGGCTTCAAGCACCTTCAAAGAACTTCAAGGTCTTAGGAACAAGCCTGGTATACATTTTAACGAGATAGCTAAAAAAGTGACTACACGCAAGCGAAGTTTTGTCAGATTAATGTACTTGCTCAGCCTATATATATTTTTTATTTTGTATATTTGTATATAATATATGTATATAATTTTGTATATTTTAAAGTAGTTGGATTCAGGTGATGTCCATCCATCATCTGAAACTGTTCAGGGTCTCAGGAGGTTTGGAGCCTATGGTCCCAAGGCAGGGACCAGCCCATGATGGGGTGCCGGCCCTTCACTGGGCACACTTACACACCATTTGCTCACGATTTGGAATCTGCAATTAACTGTCACATGTTTTTGGGCATGTGTGCGGGGGAAACTGGAGTACCCAGAGGAAAGCCCACAGTCACATGTGGAGAACATGCAAACTACCTAGTCATAGAGGATGTGGAGATGTGGAGAACATGCAAACTACCTACATGTGGTGGCTAAAGGAGACTTGGATCCTAGTCCCAGAGGTGTGGAGCAACAGTGCTTGCCACTGCACTACCCTGCCACCTAACATGATGTGGTCTTTGAAAATGTGTTTTATTTATACCTAGTAATATATAAGGTACTGTACATGTTTATATAGAATGAGGACATACGGAGATTACCTGAGATTCATCACCCACGTTGCATGTTCTCCTCTGCAGGAGAGAGCTACGTCTGTGCCTCAGAGAACTATTATAAGAAAGTGGACTATACAAAGAATGTCAACCCCAACTGGTCGGTGAACGTCAAGGCCTCTGCCACCCAGAGGGGCCTGCAGTCACTGGCCAGTGCCAAGGGGGTCAACGAGGTCAAGGAGAGCAAGGATTTTGTACGGCCCAAGCTGGTGACGGTGATGCGGAGCGGCTCCAAGCCGCGCAAGGCTGTCAGGGTGCTGCTCAACAAGAAGACGGCGCACTCCTTCGAGCAGGTGCTCACCGACATCACCGAGGCCATCAAGCTGGAGAGCGGCGTGGTTAAGAAGATCTACACGCTGGATGGAAAGCAGGTAATTCATGGCCACTACACTCATGTCATACCCTAGGTGCTCTTGGCACCAAATGAAAAGACTCGCAGTCGGAAATTACACACATAGCTGTATGCACTGATGCAGGATGGACAATCTCATTTCACATTTCACAGTCCTGCCAGATCACCATTTAATTGCATTTTTTCCTGCAAAAACACCTAAATAATTTCTACAATCCTTATGAGATCAAACCAAAATCAGTAATCTGTTTGATCCTTGAAACCTTTTATTTCTCGACAGTATGTCAGTGGGTTTTTACTTCTCAGAAAGTAGATCTTTCTAGACTAATACTGATACGTTACTGATGAATTTAGCAACTGTTATTTGTACTGATCGGTTACTTTTGAATTATTATTTCTAATTAGCTATGAAGCCACAAAACCACCCCCCATGTGAAGACATTGTCTACTTTTATGGAAGCATTTTAAAGAAGCATTAGCTAAGATTCCTAACTGCACCACCTTCATTTTAAAGCATTATTTTAGAAGGGAGGGCCAGTGCAATAACACCCAAGTAATTATATTAGTATATAACAGTGAAAACAAGGGTACTTTTGATGATCTCTGGTAGTAAACCATAGCAACATTGTTAATAACTATAGGCCAAATAATGAAATAAAACATACTTACAGATTATGTAAAATGCAACTGTAGCAATTTGGACGGACAACACTGTAGCTTTGGGGGGGATTGTCTAATGCAGTGGTTCTTAGCTGCGGGGCCACGGCCCTCTAAGTCCTCAGCAAGAACCAAAAAAAACACAATATTCTGAAAGCTATTGCTGGGCACTATATCGATTATTTACTATATATCAATATTTTTTTTAGAAACAAGATAAAGGATGGCACAATACTGTTTCTATCGATATACATACATTAATTTAAAATCTGGGGTTTAATAAAGAGTATTAATATACCAATAGTATTCCTTCCTGGTTAACAAGAGAGTGAAAGCTTTGGTTGTTTTGGTTGTTACACAGAATCCCAGAATACTTTGCTAAAATCAAACCATTCTGTTAGCCACATCTCACAGGGAAGTCAACGGAGAGGAAAGGTGAGCAATCATAGTTATTTGGATCATTTAGTTATTAAAAATGTTGTAATTTGCAATATTTATTTTATTTTCTTGAAGACTAATACCTTAAAATGAGGGTCTTCTCGGTTATTAAGCGCGTGTTCAATGGTTGTCAAGCTTCTGAAATAAAATCTCAAACTGTGTCCTTGGATTTAAAAATGATTGAGAACCAGGGGTCTAGTGAAATGAACCATACTCCACAAAACACACTTCTTCACGACTTGAGAAATTGCTAAGACATAGTCAAGGTTGACGTTTGCCTCTTCTGATGGTGCAGTAAGACACTATGCTCCTCATTTGGGTCCTTATATAATTTGCTGGGCTGGAGTCCAGTCCTCCTCAGTTCATCCTCATCAGGGTGCTGCCATAACTGATAATTATTTACTGAGCATTGGTCAATTAATAAGGAATTAATAAGGCACGAAGATTCTCTCTGCAGTCTGCACATGTCCCCCAATGTAATGCTCAGTCATTTCACAGCTCTCCCAAAGCTTCTATTCGTGTAGGAAGCTTGAAAAGAAACGGCAGACAGCTTTTGTGACATGCTGTCGTTTGATCCTCTCTATTATTGATTAATCATCATTTGGTTTCTTGTTTGACGGACACAACGGAGTCCATTGAAGCACTATGATTGGTTTAAATATAACTAGTTTGTCAGAGTTGTATTCTGTGTGATTTACATGGGTTACGTAATTTACACTTTTGTTGTCAATTTTTTTAAGGAGTGTAACGGCAAGATTTGAGCCAATTTTTAGTTGCAATCCACTTCATTAACTTCAGTCGTACCTTCTGGCCTGGCTTTGTATTATGCAAGAAAGTGGAGTGGTTATATATTATAAAACTGGCAGTATATCATTTTCCCTCACAGGCATTCCTACCATCTGACCCTGAAATAAAAAGACATGCTCTTGTAGACCTGGGATATTGGTCTAACAGGAATGTGTTACAGTGCAGTTAAGAGCCACGAGTAAATCATCATTTCACCATCAACCTCATGAGTAGAAAAATAATTTACCTACCAAAGTAAAGTGCTACATTAATCTCATTGTATCAAAGTTGAGGGTATTCTTGGGGAGTTGCTCTGGTTTTTAATGAATGTGGACTATATGTGAGATAATGCAACTCCTGTCAAGTACTCTAGGTGCAGGGACAGCTTCTGGTACAGGTTTAGCCCCCCCCCTCCCCCCGGACGCCGATGAATCATCAGGCTGCTTTAAATGGCCGTCCGCAGTAGATGCCATTATTTAGCTCACAGTCAATGACAGGATGAAAGCTCTGGCTTCCTTTGATGTCCATGGTGACCCGAGCTTACATAAATAATGGCCAATAGAGAGAATTGTCAAAACGAGTTCATTCTTTTTAGGCTGAACAACGCCACGGTAGGTTTTCAGGATCTAAGAATCATACAAATAGAATTATAACAAGGTTTAAATAGACATTACGTAAAAAGATACAAAAAAAGATATTGGGACACCTGCCTTTACACACGCATGAACTTTAATGACATCCCATTCTTAATACACAGGCTTTAATATGGAGTTGGCCCACCCATTGCAGCTATAACAGCTTCAACTCTTCTGTGAAGGCTTTGCACAAGGTTTAGGAGTGCGTTTATGGGAATTTTTGACCGTTCTTCCAGGAGAACAATTGTGAGGTCAGGCACTGATGTTGGACGAGAAGGCCTGGCTCACAGTCTCCTCTCTAATTCATCACAAAAGTGTTCTATTGGGTTGAGGTCAGGGCTCTGTGCAGGCCAGTCAAGTTCCTCTACACCAAAATTGCTCATCCGTGTCTTTATAGACCATGCTTTATGCACTGGTGCGCAGTCATGTTGGAACAGGAAGGGGCCATCCCCAAACTGCTCCAACAAAGTTTGGAGCATGACATTGTCCAAAATGGCTTTGTATGCTGATGCATTAAGAGTTCCTTTCACTGGAACTAAGGGGCCAAGCCCAACCCCTGAAAAACAAACCCACACCATAATCCCCCCTCCACTTACACTTGGCACAATGCAGTCAGGCAAGTATCGTTCTCCTGTAAACCGCCAAACCCAGACTCGTCTATCAGATTGCCAGACAGGGAAGTGTGATTCGTCACTCCAGAGGACACGTCTCCACTGCTCTAGAGTCCAGTGGCAGTGTGCTTTACACCACTGCACCCAGCGCTTTGCATTGCACTTGGTGATGTAAGGCTTGGATGCAGCTGCTCAGCCATGGAAACCCCATTCCATGAAGCTCTCTGCATACTGTTCTTCAGCTAATCTGAAGGCCACAAGAAGCTTGGAGGTCTGTAGCTACTGACTCTGCAGAAAGTTGGCGACTTCTGTGCGCCTCAGCATGCACTGTCCCCGCTCTGTGATTTTACGTGGCCTACCACTTCCTGGCGGAGTTGCTGTTGTTTCCAGTTGCTTCCACTTTGTTATAATACCACTAACAGGTGGAATATTTAGTAGCGAGGAAATTTCATGAATGAACTTATTGCACAGGTGGCATCCTGTCACGGTACCACTCATGAATTCACTGAGGTCTTGAGAGTGACCCGTTCTTTCACAATTGTTTGTAGAAGCAGTCTACATGCCTAGGTGCTTGATTTTATTCAACTGTGGCTATGGAACTGTTTGGAATTCAGTGATTTGGAGGGGTGTCCCAATACTTAATCAAGAAAACGGGTGGTATGGTATATTGAGTTTCGTTGTACCTTGTTGCAATGAGAATAAAGAAATTCTTGAGTCGTACATTCTTGTTTATTGCGTAATAAGTTGTATAGTGAAACTGCCAATCAGCTTTTGTAAGCATGATTCCTCTTACTCAGTTGAGGATAGAGCTGTGTTGCATACAGTAATATCATGTGACATATTTGCAACAATGTCAATTAATTTAGCTCCCAAAGGGTTATCCTGGTCAGCTTCGTGGTGGGACCAGGAGCCCATCCCAGGCAGCAGAGAACATTAAGCTGGGGTGCATCCTGGGCAACATACCAGTCCATCTGAGAGCACATAGGCACACACACCAACAATAATACTGTGCGCAGGCAATTTAGAGATTTTACATATACCGTTGTGCCATCTGACACACATACAGACCAGTGAAAAAGTCCTAAGCAGTCAAAGACAATGGTATTTAAATGATCTTCATGTTGGTGTAAAACTATGACATTATGCCTGTCAGAGTGTGTCAGCCTAGCCATTTCAAACCCTCAAACCCTGTCCTAAAGTCACCAGAGTATTTGCGGCAACCTTCCAATACACCAGAGTATTTTTTGACATGACCACTACCCCACTGGCTAATAATACCTCATTGATTTATTTACAAAGTCAGTTAATTAATTGATTGAGCTGGTGGAGAAATTTAACAAATACTTGTTCATGGATTGGCTGCAATGCCTTTGAGGAGAGGCTAGGGAACTGAAGTGGTGTTAATCTAATTGGGGAACAGAAGGAATTCTTGATTGTGTATTTATTTATTATTGCTAATTTGCATATGTTCTAATGTTAATTTTTTTTCTGAGCAAATTTACATTTACTACCCATATGAGTAGCATTAAACATTTTCTTTAACTGCCTAAGACTAAGGACAACAGGGGGGACTAGTACGTGGGGTCGGAACATTAAGGGTCTTGCTCAATGATCCAACAGTGATGATTACTCTGATGGGATTTGAACAAGCAACGTTCCGGTCACAGAACCATACAGTATTTATTATGTGTGCGAAACAAAAGGGCACTTTTGTACTTCCCTGTGCCGACTTCATCCCTCTACAGAGTTTGTCGTGGTAAGTATGAAAATGACCTTCACTTGACCTTGAACTCTCACGCTATTCAACTTGAAATGCAAACATGCATAGATGTTTTCATGTTTTCACTTGAAAGGCTGCTTGTTTTACAGACTATTCACAGCGTCTTTTAATGTTTTAAATGAGAGTGGAAATAGCATTATAAAATGACCACTGATGTATTTTGTTTTGTGGTGCTAATAATGATGAATTCTTAAACTTCAAACCAGCATTTTATCGAAAGGGTTACGGTGCAATGGGCTGCATCCTTGTCAGCTCTACTGCCTTCTGATGCTGCCAGGTAGCTGTGAGTCATCAGTTTCCCATGTGCTATTGTGACATAGAATTATTGTCTATTTATAGCACACCTGCACGTCTCACTGTTGTGATGTCAACACATATATTAATACCTGGAAACTTAAGGTATGGCACAGAGATAATATGAGATTAATTGCTGAGTATTTTTCTATCAGACTCTTTTTTACTAGGTTAATACATGCAATGATCATCCAAAACATTAAAGCCACTGATGATGTGAATGACATTGATTATTTCATTACAATGGCACCTGTCATGAGTGCCATTATATACTAAGCAGTTCTTTATGTACTGGAACCTGGAAAAATGTGCATGTGTAAGGATCTAAGTGACGTTGTCAAGGGCTAAATGACAGGTCTTGTAGGATGTTCCTGTTATGCAAAAGTGGTCCAAGGAAGGCCAGCCGGTCAACTGGTGATGGGGTCATGGGTGCCCAAGGCTCATTGAGGGGCATGGGGAGTGAAGGCTAGTCCATCTGGTCCAAACCCATAGGAGAGCTACTGTAACACAAATTGCTGGGGAACTTGAGTCAGAACTGGACCAGGTAGCAATGGAAGGAGGGGGCTTGTCGGCCATGTTTTTTGTTGCACAAGTGGATGGCCTGGTGCGTGTGCGTCATTTACCTGGGCAAGAAATGATACCAGGATACGCTATGGGAAGAAGGTAAGCAGGCAGAGGCATTGCGATTCAATGGGACGTGTTCTGCTGGGAAACCTCGGGTGAACTGGCATTCATGTGGATGTCATTTTGACATGTACCACCTGCCTAAACACGGCTGCAGACCAGGTACAACCTTCATCTGCTGGATAATATGCCACACTGCAGACATTGATCAGGCATGGTCTGAGGAATATGAGTTATAAGGTATTGACTTTTAGAAGCCCCCAGGTCCCTCTGTCCAGTTGAGCATCTGTGGGATGTGCTGGACAAAAATGCATGATCCATGGCGGACCCACTGTCCAACTAATAGGAATTTCTGTTCATGTCTTGGTGCCAGACACCACAGGACACCTGAGGTCTTGTAGAGTCCATGCCTTGACGGGTCAGAGCTCTTTTGGCAGCCCGAGGCGTATCTACACAATATTAGGCAGGTGGCTTTTAATGTTATGGCTGTTCAGTGTATATGACTAATGGATCTCTGTAGTCTGTTTTTACTGGAGAATTATCTGAAAATATTTGTGAGCTTCCTCTTTTCACTTGGTGAGGCCCATCACCAGTGAA
>JAODKM010000002.1:2352300-2363629 GCA_026780845.1 Petrocephalus sullivani
CCCCCCCGTCCCGTGCACCGAGACCGTCCGCCCTCTCCAGACCTGCCGGCTAGATGCTTTCGATACGGCAGTCCACCCCAGATCGCAACTCTTGGTGTTCAATTGGTTTTAGTGAAGTCTGCAGGGTATATGCTGGGCATATGCTTAACATATGCAGGCATTAACACACAACGTCACTTTCCTTTTAGGTCGATTTCCCTTCTCTTAAAAAGGCACTGAAATTTAGCATAAACTGGGAGGGCAAGACAAGTCAGAATACAAAAGTGTCTTCTGCAGAATACATCTCTCTCCAATCCTGCATTCCCCTTCTCACATCTTACTTTACATCACTCAGCTAATGAGGAGATTTTTTTTTTTTTAATCCAAAGTAACTATGGTAGCTTACACGTGAGTGCTTTTAAAAAACGGAATTCGTTAAGCCTCCGGCTGTTATGCACGTTTTTCCCTCCAAGGACCTGACTTTAGAACCCTTTGCTTACAAGCATTAATGATGTAAAACAGGTGACTGATTTGTTTCTGTTTGAATGCAGAGCTCTCGCTGAAGGTTCAAACACACAAAGCACTCGCTCCTGTTGGAATAATAATTTGGTGACCTTCAGACACATGGGGGTATGTTGGAATAGAGAGAAGAGCTTAGGACTCGACATCAATAAGGCTTCGATTCACCGCCTCAAAAGCCACATGGAATAAACCTAGGCAGCCAGTATTTTAAGCACACTTCTTAGATAGCTAAATTTATATAATTTTAGCACTTTCGTGGGTCGTTGACAAGATTATTCTGCGAAACACACACGCTGGGACTGTAGTGGAAGGTCCCAAGCACCCATAAATTGGCCTGAGTTTCGCAGTACCATCAAATCCAGAGGCTTTAGTGAAGGTGTGTTTGTTGTGAAGCCTCTCGTTTGTTTGGAGGGCAAACAGAAATCTGATCAAGAGATATGATTACGTTTTCCCACAGTAAAATACAAGAGGAATGTACACAGCACCAGATGCTTTAAAAAATCTTCTCATATAAAATAGACTAAGAAAAATATATAAAATGTATGTGCCATACACAGCTGATATACGTACTAAGCATGATAAAATGTTGAAAGATTGCCCCAGAAGATGGCAGTTAATCATACATAGCAAATGAAATAAAAATGGGCCATTAACATAAATACTTGATTTATTTATGACATTTATAGTTTTCAGTTTTCAAGCTTTCAGCTTGAGTCATAGTTATATGCTCTAATCCAGCACCAGCAGCTCAGTTTGACATGCATGCACTGGTACATTTCAGTAGCGAACTCTTAAACGAGGAAAAGTTACATTTAGTCAGGCAATTGGTTATTGAAACATCTCTGCTCAGTTTGCAAGTATCGTGCTGTGGGACCCAAACGCATCAGCTACACGAACTGCCAGATGCCACAGCTGAAAGCGACTGGGACGCCCCGATAGCTCACACAGGGAGATCGAGTCTCGCTTACCCAGGCGACATTTTATGGACAAAAGCAACAAATACATGGAGCTGTTCACAGACTGCACTGTGAGACCCGCACATTTTACTGTACCTTTTAACAGCAGGGTATATTTTATCAGATGGACGTTTAGTAGTTGGGACTTTTTGTACAGTTTTACACCGGAAAGGGGTGCCACTTCCTGCCAAGCCTCCGCGACCATGTGATAAGGAAGGTGACACCCCCTCGCCTCCAAAGGTGCCTTTAATATCTCCGGCTCCTACGGCCCTTGGTTTTTTAAGGAACTACTTTAATGTAACTGCCTTCTACGTCCCTGACTCTGGCATTGACATCAGTGGAGTATCACATGACCTTTCTTTCCCCACTCAGAAGTGATGGTTCCTACTGTTGCGTTCCCTTGGTATTTTATTTATTTCGTTTTTTTTATTTTCTTTTCTTGTCTTCTTCTTCTTTTTGTTTTTTTTTTTTTAACTAAATACGATTCTGACAGAATGACACTGAAGGGTCACCTAAGATTATCCCCTTTAATGGTCTTTGCTATGTCGCAGTGGCTTGTTAAAGTGTTTTTAAAGTGTTCAGTCAATGTATTAACGAATACCCTGGCAATTAAAGAAGTTTCATCCCACTTTCCATCAGTTTGGAAGCTGAGGCTCCGGTGTTTCTTTGTTGTAAGCACTTCATATGGGCCCCACTTCAAAATGTAACGTCTCTTCTTGGGAAGAATCCTGGATATCGAAATATTCTGTCAAGTAGTTTTGATTCTCCTGAAGTACCTTTTGCATCAATAAGAACAACCGAGATGAAAAAATATCTTACTTAAGATATGAGATGCTTGAAGTGGATATAGAGACTCGGGCAAGGACCTGCAGCTCTCCTCATGTCAGATCCAACTGGGCCTTGAGCGTGAGGCTTAAACCTGATTTATCACAAGAAATCATACCTGAGAACCTAAGACATGAGCCTTAGTAGTAAGTCTGTGTTTTTTTTTGCATAGAACAGAAAATCCAGGGGTGTGCCAGATTTATTTTTCTGTCTCCATTCTCATGTTACAGAACATCCCCAAAAGTCCTCAGTGGGAGCAGGGATTGGATGAGACCAGACACCCTGCCACTTTAATGGTGTCGTGTGTGATCTGTTCTGAAGCTCCTGCAGGCACCTTGCGCTCTGTTAAGCTGTTCATTGATTTCAAACCAGGTGAACAAGGTCACGCCTTGAATAGTGGGCTATTGTGAGAAGCGTAAAAACCAAAGCTTCATAATTCGTTGAACCGCAGTGACCCCAGAAACGTCCTGTCACAGAACATCCCCCATACACGCACTGCCATCTATATTCTGCCAGAATCTTAGTCTGCTGGAATAAAAAGTGGAACCGCAATTTAGCACAATATGGTTCCTATTGCCATGGCCTCTGATGTCTTGTTCAATGTCCTCAGTGTGAAAGAAGAATTTCTGTGGAATTATTTGTGCCTGAAGGCTATTAGCATGGGGCCTGCCCTGCTTAGCACTGAATGTGAGAAAGTTGAAAACCCTGATAACATATCTGTTCTCCTGCAAGCTCCCAGTGGAAAGGACTGAGCCTCAAATCTGGCAGGCTCTACTAATAAGGCTTATTGCTGCCATTTCATTACATATTTACACAAATAGGTGGCGTATTCAGCTTATTATTACAGCTTGGCATTTTCTATGGGAAAAACGCTAATCCCAGCCTTGACACCCTTAACCTCTACCCAGCCCTAACCTTAACCATAAGTAACCAAACAAAATACAAGACTTTTTGCATTTTTCCATATGATTGCCTTCAGATATATGATTGCCTTTTATAACATGAGGTCTGAAGAAGTGAGGACCAAAAAAATGACCTCACTAGTCACACTTTTTCAGGATTCGCAATAGTTGTGAGGTCCTTTGTTCCTCATATATAACAGAGTAAAGTATAGTAAGACCTATACCCACACACACACCGTTCCCCGCACTAAATCAAGAGCACACTAGCACACTGGTTTTAATTTCTCTGGGCGAATCACAAGCAGCACCGATTAATTTGCCTAGAAAAAGGCGAGTCACACGTTTTTTTAAATAGCATTAGGAGGGCTCCGAAGAAAATGCAGCATTTTATAGGACGTTCAGTTTAATGGCTTTTCATCCTTTAAGAGAGTGGTGAGATACTCACAGTGCCGTAAAAACAGCCAGGTGCATAAGAGAGTGGCGAGATACTCACAGTGCCGTAAAAACAGCCAGGTGCATAAGAGAGTGGTGAGATACTCACAGTGCCGTAAAAACAGCCAGGTGCACAATGCAGGAAACATTGCGGTGGCTTCTTGCTCATTTAGAAGTGAGCGTCTAGGAACAGTCATTCTCGTTAATTGCACCTTTTCCTTGATCGTGCGCCTAAATTGGTTGGTCTTGCCTCACTTCGTCTCCAGCTACCAGGCGCACAGCTTGCTCCCCATTCAGGCTTGATGGCACTGTGAGTATCTTACCACTCTCTTATGCACCTGGCCCTCTTCGTTTATTGTCTTCTCTCCCAGTCCCTCGCTTCTGCTTAAGGACCCCGCCTGTCCAGGCCCACCCCGAACACGGAAATGTCTGTAAACAAACCTCCGCTCTTTCAAAACCCCTGCCAGGCCCCTCAAAAACTCAGAATGGAGCTTGGATATTTTCATATATTATAATTTTTTTTTTAAAAAGACGGATGGGGTGTATATATTGTAAACTGCTTTTGACCTCCTTCTAACTGGATTTGGTGAGTATGACATGGACCCTGTGAGAGCATGCTGATGGTATAAGTCGGTGGTCAATCTGATGTTTATACATTCATACTTAGTGCTGATATGTAGCTAAATCACTGCAAGTGGAAGTGCTGGGGACTGCCATGATAGGCATTAAACCAGTGTTTCCCAACCTGGTTCTCGAGGACCTGCAGACAGCCCACGTTTTATCAGAAATGTGGCCTGTCTGACAGGGAGCTGGGAGGGAGCAGAAATGTGGCCTGCCTGACAGGGAGCTGGGAGGGAGCAGAAATGTGGCCTGTCTGACAGGGAGCTGGGAGGGAGCAGAAATGTGGCCTGTCTGACAGGGAGCTGGGAGGGAGCAGAAACGTGGACCGGCCGTGGGTCTCCCAGGAACGGCTTGGGAAACACGGCATTAAATATATGGTGCACTGAAATACATAATTGGTGTCAATGAACCTCTTACGTATTTAGGGCTACATTAACCCAGAGGGTTTCCTACAAAGAGAAGGACCTTCACATCCTAAACAGGACGCCAGGCCGCCACACAGGCAGCAAAACGTGTAGCTCACGATGTGACACTAGTGATTTTAGCATTTATCTTGTGAAGTTTGTGTTAAAATAACTCTGTGCTTGTATGAAACAAACATTAATAACATGAATAATGCTTCATCTGTCTTTTATGAAGTATTAAGATGTTTAAAAGATGTTTCTATAAAATGATAGTTATCAGCAACTAATCCTGAAAGAAAATGATAGATTAAGATCATGAATTTAAAACAAGTGTTATCATTGCTCAACGAATTATATTTGCCATTAAGTTAAACAAACCGAAAACCAAAAAGTGTATGGCATAAACCCTCTTTTAACAGGAAGAACTTGAGCCCAAAATTAACTATTAACAATTTAAATTTAACTTTAATTTATCAACATTAACAACTGTGTGCTACATAGATGCAGCATGGTGTAATAAGCAAGGCTATTGCTAGCTGTTATGAATTATTATGGTCAATCTGCATTTTATCCATGTATACCATAACATGGATTACTTTATAATATAATAGCAACATTAAACGGAACTTTTCTGTTAATGTTTTTACCTACCTTTCCGAAAATGTCACACATTCATTACAGGATTTCTTGGACGGAGCATCGGTAACAGCTTTGGACATTTCACACTGCGACTATGGAAAATGACCAGTGTTAATTACTTCAGCAAAATGTTAGCGATGCAGCGCTCCGGCACATTGCTGTCCCTTGTGTGTTTAACTTCAGATGGCAGATTTGTCTTCTTTTGACCGGACCGAGCCTTTGGTCTTTGATTTCAAAGAGCCCCTTTGTCTCGTGTTTCTCGGAACTATACAAACGCCGATCAAAGACTGCCAAGGAAGCGGCACGTATGTTGCCAAGTACTTCGCTTCGCAGGGTGGCAAAGTGAAGGAGAGTTTTCACCCAGGACTGCAGGTGGTACGTAGGCCGAAGCAATGCTGCCCCCTGCTGGACGAGAGGCGAATTGCAGGAAAACATAATGCCCTTGCAGACTACAAATATCACGATCCAAATCGGAGCAATGCGGACGTTGCCACAGCAGTTAAAAATAAGCAACATCAAAGCATCAAAGCAAAAGAATGTCTTAAGTGTCGGTGTGATTCTGAGTGCAATAAAATTACTTGATGGGCATAAAAGTCACGATCTTCTCCAGTGCTTTTTTAAGTGCCAAATGATGGGTTTTTATCATCGACTAGAAAGTCAGCCTGACGTATCTTTGTGATTACAAGCCAGCCATTTTGCCACTAAGATGCAGAGCGAATAAGCCTCTCCTTTCATAAATTAAATCCTTAAACTCTCATCACTTTGTAAAATAAATGCAATATTTTAGTAATAGTGGTAAATGTTAATTATAAACATTTCCGGTTGGGACTGTTGATATATATTTTAGTGGGGAGAAAAGCATGACTTTAGAAATAATTATAATTTTTATAGATGGGTCTTATTTTCCCCATTCATCTTCAATTGACCTAGCAGAGATCCTGGAGCAGGGGTGGAATGTGGCTCTGGTATGTGGAGAGAAGTTTGTTGGTTTGAATCTCACAGTGAGCAGAGTAGTCTATCACTGTCAATCCCAACTGCATCCTTATTATTGCTGAAGTGCACCTGTAGCCAAAATGCAGCCTTTTCAATAGGCTTTATATCCTTCCTATAAGCCTGAGGGTGTCACTCAAAGGCATCGACCCAGCACATAATTTTATGGGTCTCCGGAAACCCTTCCAGCAGGACAACAGCACATGTTAACATGCGAAACGCATGCGTGACACTCCTACAGTGCCCTCTCACACAGTGCTCTCTGCATTTTGCACCTAGCGCAATACAGCTCACAGCTTACGCGCTTTCCAGTCAAGTGTCTTAAATGCTTTGGATGAAAAGCCTTTACGGTGTTGTAGATAATGTGCCGGGGACTTTTCCCAGTCTCCCAGCAGCGTTTAATTGATGGTGCTCATTTAGATAAAAAATGGCACCACCTGGCATTTCCAGGTAGCAGCCAGCTGTGGCCTGTAGAATGGCCTGGCGGCTTCTGCCTTTAATTGTAAATGCCAAATGGATGCAGCCCTCCCCCCTGTCCAAACAAAGACTCAGATGAATCGTTTGAGAGCTGCGACATCAAATGTCCTCTGCTTCCTGCGCAGAACTTCACAAACATGACTGATGAGTCTCTAGACAAGGAGTTTCAGGGAAATTTCAAAGACACAGTTAATATTTTAATACATATCATAGGCCTTCCTGTTGGCACGCATCACAGAATGTCCTTTTTTTCTTTTTTTAACTGACACCCCCCAATGTTTTAAGGATTGAGTGGAAATTTAATGATTATTTTGTCCATAAATCTTGGCTCAAGAGTTAGAGATTGACTGAATATTCATTACAATGAATGCACATGGATGGAAACCTACTTGAGGTTCGAAGGAGCAAAATCCTTTGCGTAAGAGAAGCAGAGCGGACAGGAGACTGACGGGCAGTAACCCCTGTCAGTGAAGAAGGACTAAGAAATGACAGGATGCACTGCACATCTTAGTACTGACTAACTACCCAGTTAGGCTGGCATGGTAATATCTTCTTTTTGTTTTGAGTAGAGCTAACCTTTTAAAAGCATTTGATGTTAAGCTATTATGTTGTGGGTTTTAATTTATTATTGTTTTTCTAATTGCTTGGGGCTGGAAGAACTGACCAAGAGAGCAGTTCAAAAATAGCAATTGCTCTTGTAGTGTTCATCAAGGTGCCATGGGACAGATCCGGGGAGAGGGGACCCGGATACCATGAAAGCGGGAGGCCAGAACACTAAACGGGGGTCAAAGTATGGGGTGCATGTCTGGGGTCGCTAGGCCGACTCTGTCCTGGGAAGGGGAGCCAGAGACAGGCCCATACTGTATGTAGATGCTTGTGCAAATACTCACAAGGAATGTGGGGCTCTGTAACTGGACATAAGTCAACAATTCCTCGCAAAGGAGGAAGCATCCCTACCAGAGTAATCACAGACCAGACTACACATCAGCGGCCAGAATGCTGCCGAGAGCGTCTGGTTAAGGGGGCGGAGCTGTGGAGAGTGTCTGGCTAAGGGGGCGTGGCTGTGGTGAGTGTCTGGCTAAGGGGGCGTGGCTGTGGAGAGTGATCAGGATCCATCCTCACATGAATTTTCTAACCTTCACTTGCTAACCTTAAATCTCCTGCCGACATGGAACATTATGTCAAATCACAAGTTTACAAGAATGCTAATGAGTCATCACCCTTTGCTCTGCTCTCGTTGACGTCATGGAAATAACCCAATAATGATTAAAATCAATAGCTATAATACAGCTGAATTGTTTAGTATTCTCATATAATAGCCGTAGATTTAACTTTGAAAACATTTAAATTTATACATAAATATAACTGAGACTTTAACATTTAAAAAACTAAGACTAGAATCAAAGGGCTCTAAGCTTAAAAGGCTCGTTGTAAATAAAAGTTTTTTTAATTGGTAAAAGGACATTGCCAAAACAGATTTGCAATAGTTGATCTTTTCAGAAGTGTGAGTCATGAATGTTTTGGACTATGAAATAAATGTTTTGAAATACATAAGACTGCGTGGCATGTATCGTGTCTTTGGTGTTGGTGGGTCCCAGTGCCTGCGGCAGTCGGCCCCGATGTGACAGTGACCCGCACGGCCGCTCCGTTTCTCATGTACCATCTGGCCTTTCGAGTGCCCCCGCTTTGGCAGAGCAGAGGAGTCTGTTCCCAGGGAGCTGCCAGTGCCGGACGGCCGAGACACTCGGGACTGGGAGAGGGGTTTCCCTTCCGACCGCTTTTACACGGCAGCGCTGGAAGGGAGTGTGGTGGGGGGGGGGGGGTTGTGAGAGTCAGAGGAGACAGTCTTGGCAAAGCCACCACAATAAGACATGATGGTTGGGAGGTTGATGTAATGTAAGCCAAGAGATGGAAGTGAGGACAGAAGAAGGGGGAAAGTGCGCTTTTTTGGAATTCGAGGGGGAGGGTTTCAGGATTCCCGCCGGGGACTGGAAACGCTGAAAACGAGGAGGAAATATGGATGTTGATGATGATTCAACCTTCAGTTCTGTTGCATGGAATGTGAGACACGGAGATGCTCTGGGCAAAGAGCATGTTGGGGGCAGCAAATGGAGCCTTTGCACAGTACAGTGAGTCCCCCAGAGAGAGAGAGATGCCCTGATACATATTACACCACTGAGTTACAGAAGCCCTCCCACATCACTACGCTTCCACTGCGTAATACCTTGTTGTCACCAATATACCACCTTTACCGTACCATGTTGCAAGGGACCATTGGAGTTACAGACTACCATGAGTGAAAACAGCAAACAAACATCATAAATGTTCAGTGCTGAGTTCTGAGATTGTCCTCATGTTCCAGCTCAGCTGGCTTCGGAATCTGCATATCTCCAGCTGCCTTTGGTATGAGGTCGTGGCCTACAGTGCATCACTAGTGCTGAGCATCCATTCCACTCCTATTAGTGTCGAAGGGACTGAACTCGCTGTCATCTCCTGTCACTGCCTTAGATATATAAGGGCAGAAGCTTCCATTAAGGCTTCCAATTTCTTTCTGCTTTGCAACACGAGGAATACAAATATTGTGTGGAATGCTGTTCAATAAAGTCACACGGCACTTTACTCTTTATTCACTTTAGATGGAAAATCCCCATCCTTAACAAATCACCTGTGGCTGTCTTTTTATTTTGGGGAGACTTTCTACGTGTATCTACATGGCTGCAAACTCAGTCTTTGTCCAAACTGGCATGTAAGGGAGGATCAGAGAGCTGGGCCAGCCAGTACGCCAGGAGCTGCTGGGGTTAAGGGGCTTACTCAAAGGCCCATCACTGCTATGATTACCTTGACCTCAAATTCCTAACTTGCTGAGCCACACACCACCCCAGCAGACGTTGTGTGGGTACTTATAGGACATTGTTAAATGATGTTGTTTCCCACACATTTAGAATTTTTTTTTTGATTAATTAGTATCTAACTTCAAATCAATGGGTAATAAAAATAGAAACTATAAAGAGTAAATGAGCTTAATTACAAGCAAGCGCCTGCTGGATGAGGTAAGTGATCGCTAGAAAGCCTTGGCATCACAGTCACATCTGCAAACTCACAAATGGTGAATGTCCTGTTCAAGGAAAACATGCTTTACTTGTTTGTGCTTCATGGCAGCTATTTTAATGTCCTTATTATATACAGGAACCCAAACAGATACAGTTTTGAACTTTCTAATTAACAGGCCTCAACAATTACATTTACATATTTAGCAGAAGCGTTTGTCCAAAGTGATGTGTGGTTGAGAAGCCAGGGTCCGCCAGTCCCTGGAGCATTAGGGGTTAAGGGCCTTGCTAAAGGGCCCAATGGTAAAATTACTCTGCTGATCATTGGATTTGAACCAACAATTATTTATGAACATTTAGAAACTACTCAGAGCATCTCACTGATTGCATTTGCTGCATGAAACGACATTGGTACCCCAGTGCAATTACATTAGCTGTGCTAATACTTCTGGTCCCACTGCCAGGGGAATGGGCCTGAGTCTGTGTAGCTGTCAGGGATATGGATGTGCAGAGCCAAATGAGGCTGCTTCCAGTCCCAGCATAAGTCCTGCTGCTGCCTTGGAGTTTGCAGCACACAAATTAAGCTGTATTTCCTGCTATGCCATGTGCTTCACCGGTTTCAAAGGCACATATGAGTTTCAAAGTGCAACCAGCCGCTGGCATCTCACAGCCCTTAAGGGGGGTTTGAGTGCCAGGAGGTGCCTTATTAAAGTGCTGCCAGGAACATAGGCCACTTATCGGGACTGGAAAATACCGGACTCTGCGCGGCCCCACACTCCCCCCAGACACATTTTAAGCACTCATACTCACGCTCACAAACTCTCTGGCTTCCCTAGGGCGACTTTTCGGACCCTTTCTGTTTCAAAGGACGCAGTGAGTCACAGCGCTGACTGTGGTGGGACCTTCGGATGCTGCCACAGGATGCGGCCACAGATCAGAGTCTGAGATCAGACCACAGATCAGAGTGAGTCTGAGATCGGACCACAGATCAGAGTGAGTCTGAGGTCGGACCACAGATCAGAGTGAGTCTGAGGTCGGACCACAGATCAGAGTGAGTCTGAGGTCGGACCACAGATCAGCGTGAGTCTGAGGTCGGACCACAGATCAGCGTGGCACACGAGAAGAAAAATCATCTCCCAGCCACTGGGACATCTTTACATGATCTTTACAGCAATTTTACACTAGGTGGTAAGTAACCCTCTGATATAAATGCGGAAATAATGATCACCAAGACATCTCTTTATAGGTCATTTATATATTTATAGGTGTTTTAAAAGTTGTTTGAAATAAAGTGTAAATGTTCTATACATTATATTCAAGCAGAAGGGTAAATAGTTTGATAAGTTGGACACGTTTTGAAAACCATATTATGGACAGGTGTGCTGATCCTAGAAAGTTGCTTTTATTGTTATATATACATCTTGTGTGAAGGTACGTCACTCTAGAAGCTCAAAAGTCGTTGTTTTATACATACATCCTGCGTGAAGGTACGTCGCTCTAGAAGCTCGAAAGTCGCTTGTGTTGTTATATATACA
>JAODKM010000002.1:2373117-2391551 GCA_026780845.1 Petrocephalus sullivani
AGAGTATCGCCATAGAGTATCGCCACAGAGTATCGCCATAGAATATCGCCATAGAGTATCGCGTATGTCTGCGGGGGCTTTCTGATTCAAATCAATCAATGTCCAGCTTATGCATGAACCATAGTGTGCTGCCATCAGCAGTTGAACAAGAGTCCTTTAATTTTGGTAGTTTGTTGTTGACACTGTTAGACCACATAAATATGTCTTGTATATAGAAGGATGGGCGGATAACTAATCATTAGGCTGCTGTAAAATTGCTATTAACAGATTTAAAATCCCATGACAGATATGCAATTAATCTCAGATCTGTAAGCCTTGAAAGCCAGCGCTGAAAGCCACTTCACATCCCCGATGACGTAAATACTCTGCCGCTCGCTCATGCCAGACTGTCGCTGTGCTATGAGTCCCTGGACGGCGGAAACGCGGCAGACGCCGTCGTTGACTTCACCGGGGCGGTGGCTGAGTCCATCGACCTCGAGAAGGGAAAGTACGCCACCGACAGGTCAGCCCGGGAGAAGCTCTTTGAAGACCTTCTCAGAGTGTTTGAACGGGGCGGCATCATCAGTTGCTCCATTAAGGTGCATGCGCTTTTTCGGCTAATACGTTAAGCCATATCATCCCTAGGATAGCCATAGGATACCATAATGGACCTCTCTCTATTATATGAAAGCTCCTGGTTACTGCCAGACCTCCTGACAGTTCCGGGCAGACGAAGGTCCATTATGATATCGGCTTTAATCTGCTCTGACTGACAGCTGTATTTTAATTATTTTTGGCTATTATAAAATATTATGATCACTAAAATACATTTTGTTAATATGTGTTAATATAAACATTTTGTTTATATGCTGTCTAAAGCGTTGATAGTCAATGTTCTTGTGGGGCAGAAATTTCAGAGGGACAGGGGAAATGCATATAAAATTATTAGTGATATTGTTTTTTAACAGTATAATATTTAAACTTTAACATTTTAACAGCTTAAATTTTACAGTGTAAGTTATATATAATGTGCTTTTGAAAAATTCGTCTTCAAGCTAAATTTTTTTTAAGAGCAGAATAGGTCAAACTTAGAATGGAAAAAAAAAACATTTGATGAGATGTTTTCATTATTATATGCTGCCCAAAAAATTCAGCGACGATTAGAGAATTTTTATGCTCTTGGTATAAAAAAATGACACCGACACACTTGGTCCCAATGATCCCGATGATCCCAGTGGTCTCTCGTGAGTGTATTTGTGGAAAACTTTAGTTGAAGTTATGGGCCTTCTGGGAGTTTGAGTCCTGAAACCCAGCCCCATGTCTTTCTGAAAATGCACTCTGCCTGCCGGATGGGACAGCCGCACAAGTGACCCCTATGTCTGTCTCACGACCAGGCATCTCCGGACGAGATGGAAATGCAAATGTCCAGCGGCTTAGTTAAAGGCCACGCCTACTCGGTGACAGCCATCCGAAAGGTCCGGCCCAGACAAGGCCTACTTGGGGCCTCCCTAAAGCCGGAGAAACTTCCCATGATCCGCCTGAGGAACCCATGGGGGAAGATGGAATGGAAGGGGCCCTGGAGTGACAAGTAGGCAGAGCAGCTTCCTGCGATCATTCTGGCCTGTTTGAACAATGCCATGATGAATGTGCACCATGATCAAAGCTAAAGGTGGTCCAATGAAACGTTAAATTGTGCGACTGGTTTATTTGGGCCCAGTTCCTGTTTCAACAGCATAATGTTACTTTCTCTTGACTGTGTAGCTCTGAGGAGTGGCAGACGATTGGAAAAGCTGATAGGGAAGCCATGGGAATCATAGTCGCAGATGATGGGGAATTTTGGTAAATGGTCCTCTGCCTCCTGGGCTGCTTTTCCTTGTTTATCATGTTCTGCTTTAATGTTATGAAATGCATCCAAATGGTTTTTCCATCCATCCATTTTCTATGCCCGCTTTTCCTGCAGGGTCGCGGGGTTCCGACTTTGATGATTAGAAGCTACAGATGCAAGGCCCAAATGTTGTTTTTGTTTTTTTTTGCACAAATTGAAAACAGGCAGAAATTTTAGGCAAATTCCTGCTTAAGCTGGCTGTCGAGAAAAAAGCAAACGAATAATATTGGTAGCTACCAGCCCCAAAACTTAGTAAATAGTTAGTAATCTTGTTAATAACTGTCTTTTGCTAAATCCTCCAGTGTAGCCTATATAAAGTCTGAACTTTTTTGAAAAGTTTTATAAATGTAAATCTACAGGACATGTCTCTGCTGTTTTAATAACATAATACATTTGACTTATTTTAGCAAAATAAAAAGCTGGTTGTACTTAGTTATTGTTCTGAGCTAGCGTTACTGATCTAGCTTTACTGAGTGATGCCAGCGTAGTTTACAGGGAGGATGAGTGCACACATGGAACAGGGTTCCTGGGCCTTCCTGCAGGATGGAGCTCGATGACTGGTGCACGCACTTTTCCGAAGTGGATGTGTGCCACCTGATCAACACTTCCCTCCTGAGCTTCCACAAGACCTGGAGCGAGGTCATGCTCTTCGGCAGCTGGGTTCAGCACTCAGAGGCCCTGCAGAACCGCTGTGGTGGCTGCATGAACCACCGGCAGACCTTCCTGCAGAACCCACAGGTCTTCATGCGACTATGACAATGGCAACAACTGTCTTGTGGCACCTAGTGATGTCGCTGACTGATTCTATTCTTACTGAGTCAAAACGTCTTAAAATGTTTAAAGCTATTTATCTGTGCAGAAAGTGCATATTTGCTTAGAAAAAACACTTTAATGGTAGAATATACATGAACGAAGGTAGCACACACACTCACACAACATAAAATAAGTTCTTAGGTTATACAAAATTTACTGATATCTTGTTGGATAGCTAAAATATCAGTTTCCATTTCCAAATCTCTCCTCAGGAGCACCCCAGCTATTCCACGTCATCTATAACTTTTGCTAATTTAATTGATTAACTTTACTTGTTAAATAACTGTAATTGATTAGCCAAACATGGTACCGTAAGTGGCTGAATCAGCAAATACATGGGTATTTCGTATAATTTCTGCCTGTACTGGCGTGACTCTGAAATGGCTTTGGCAGACATTATATCGTACTTTTGCAGCAACATGATCATTTAAATGTAATTTTCTTTGACTGCCAAAGACTATAACACGTTACAATATTGTGCATCCTTCAGTTTGTCGGTTTGTTTTATTTCAGTATATTTTTACCGTGGTGAAGGAGCAGGATGACGTACTGATATCCCTTCAGCAGAGAGACATGAAGCTGCACAGGACGGTGGGCGAGGGTAACAATCTCACAGTCGGCTTTGCTGTCTTTAAGGTAGGTGGCCGGACCGAGTGAACTCTGCAGTAGGCACTGGCAAACAAACTGAGGAACTTTCATTTGTTTTCGGTATTTTCAAGTCAGCCTCAATACATTTCATTTCCGAATCCAGAATTATCTTTCATTAACTTTCTAATTAATGGTTCCCTTAAGGAGTTCAGAATTGGAAAAAGCTGCATTTCTTCCTCAGCTCCTGATTCTACATTTCAGTGAATGTAGTCTTGTACCATTTAATACAGCGAGAGCTCTGCTGTTTGAAAGTGAGCTTCGCTGCAGCAAGCCTGTTAGAAGGCTGCATATGCTCATAGATGTTAGTCGCTGTTGACAATCTCTTACATTTCCCAGTTGTTTGTACTGAGATGACGTTTAAATACTTAAGTAAGGTAAGTCATATTTGGTTTGGCTGGCTGAAATCTGGATTCTAAAAAGAAGTACATAACATTTTTGTTGGACTGAAGAGGCAATCCACTGATATTCAGTATTATTATGAGTTATGATATGAGTAATGTAAATCTCCTTCTAAAGGCTATTGATTAATGACTGAATGGGGCCTTATGGTCAATCTTGTCTGTTTGTTTTCAGGTGGAGCTTAACAGGGAGTACAGGATACATGACATTATAACCCAGCAGAACGTGGCAGCTTCCACATACATAAACAACCGCGCCGTGTTCATGAGGAAAACTCTGCCCAAAGGCTGTTATGTTGTCATTCCTTCGACATTTATGCCGGGGATTCTGGGAGAATTCATGCTGAGGATCTTTACAGATGCCGACTCAGGCTGCAGGTAGGGAACCTCTGCTGTAGGGCTGAACACGTGAACGCGGGTTTCCCACGTCAAAGAGAACTTGACTGATCAGTCTTGTAACTGAAACCCTGCTTTGTGGAACAGGCCCCCGCATTTCTTCAGATGGCAAGGTAACATTTTGTTAGGGGGCCCAGAATGATTAGCTACGTCCCTCTGCTCACATGGGCCATGCAGAGGATGTACAGTATAGCTTCCAGGTTATATAATTAAGGCAAAGGTATGCAATAAAGTAAAATGAAGTGAAAGCAAAAGAATGTTATGGACGTTGTCCGCAGGAAACTGGTGCTGGACAAGCCAGCTGCGACGTGCTGCAGCTGGCTGCTGGGATATCCCAGGCTGGTCACGCAGATCTACGTCTACGGAGCCGAGGGTCTGCAGGAGCAGGACAGGGACGGGGGTGAGGAGGCGTGAGCATGGTGCTGTGGGCGGGGAACCGCACACTAAGCCCCAGCAGTCCCAAGACACTGCTGCTTCCCAACTGGCCCAAGCGTAGCAGAGTAATCAAACATGTGTCTTCCATATCAAACCTTCTTTACCTTTTATCATGAGATGGGGTAGCTTAATGACAATACTGTTACATATGATACTCCTGGCACCAGGAGCATAACAAGCTTGTATTTCAGCGCGATTGAAGTTAAAAGTCTAAATGATTGTGCATGACCACTTTTTTTTTTTAGAAGCCCCAAACACCTGCACCATTGTGCATTAGACACGTAGCATTAAAAGGACTCTCAGTCATTTTACTAAATATTAGATAATTCATATTTTAGTGGTAGGCTGCAGATTCTACAGTAACTTTCTATCAAAGGTTAATCCATATGCACCTAGCAGGGCGGAGAGTGGTGACGCTTCTCTGACTAATGTTTTTTGATCGCCCCACAGGAGCAGACCCATATGTAATCATAGAGTGTGAGGGAGATTCCGTCCGGTCCACAGTCCAGAACAACACGCTGGAGCCCGTCTTTGACACCAGAGCCATATTTTACAGGAAAAACCCCACAAAGCCAATTATAGTGCAGGTGGGATTAACCCCTGGTGTGATTAATCACAGGCAACGTTAATGATGCACAGTTCTAAGAGCGGAAATGAGGGATTATCGCTGCCAGAATTAACCATCCTGCTAATTTGTAATATGTAGGCTTACAGCTGAAATAAAACAGAAAAAGGGGTTATTTTGCGCAGTGACTGATAGATGAAAGGTAAACTGTAAAAATGCTGCTACTAAGATTTTTTAAGAGCAAAATTATATCATTAGTGCTTTGGAGTCACTGCCCTATTGTATGTGAGAGAGTTTGCATGTTCTTCCTACTGTATGTTAGAGAGGTTTTCCCCAGGAACTCCCACAATCCAAAAGCATGTGATTAGATGTATATAAAATGCTCATGCTGTGTTAGTGATTGCATGTGAATCTGTGCCTTGTCTGACATCCCATGCCAAGAGTCCCCTGCCTCATATTATATATTATTAGTATAGATTACATTAGTATGCATATATTATATTCATTCAGATTTCTGCTATGAACATATGAACAGTGCATCTGTTACTTTTTTCTACTAAAGGCAAGGATTTTATTATAAAACGGCAATATTCTCATAAGCATTGACTTGCTCCCTTGGGGTGTATCTGTATGTGTGTCTGTCTGGAGCTTGTTTTAACATGGTAAATTAGTCTGTCATGTTTAAGACGGCCCAGAATTAAAGCGTCTGCAGCAGACGACTTGCCGCAGAGGGCCTCAAAATCCATAGCTGCTTAATAACCTTAACACGATTTGATTCATGACACAAAAAAGGTCAACGAGGACAGAGGGCCTGGGTGCTGTTATTATTTCCTGCTGCAATTGTTTTTGTCTGTAGCAGAATCGTAGCGATGCTGCCTGGGTAATGCAGTGCATTTAATGAACATGCACTAGGTATGGAACAGCAATCTGGTGAAGGACCGGTTCATGGGGCAGGTGGTACTGGCTGCCACCCTGAAGGACACATCAGAGCCACAGAGGCTGGGGCTGAAGAAGAGAGGTGCCGAAAGAGACGAGGACATGCCAGGCAGCGTCAGCCTGCGGGTCGTCAGCACCGGCAAGCTGACCGACATGTGACGCATCGAGATGGGTCACACCCCCCCCTCCCCGGTACCCTGCCATGGGGCTGCCCTCTAGACATGGCCCAGCATTCGTGCAGCAGGTCACAAAGAACAGAATGGGCTTCCCTTTAAAATATCAATACATAACAATGCACAAGCCCTGCTGACTGCTTCTTAAAGTAAATATCAGAAGACAAAGGGGTGTCATTATCATAATAGGCTTTGCACATCATTAAAATCATTAAACATAACAAAGGAGCCATTTACTGAAACAACACTTTCATTTAACATCTTTTTTGTCCTAAATCAACAGATTATTCATGTGCAGTACAACTTTTCTTTCTTTTGGATAATCATGAAAAACGTTATTCAACCTTTGTTAATATCTTGACCGGACAAAAACAACTGAAATTGTCTGCAATGAAAAGTAACTTTATTGAAAACAAAGATTATGTGGAGTGTTTTGTTTGTTTTCTATTTCAGTCCAATTTCCAAGCTGCAGTATTGATCGTTGTCAGTTTTACACTCAAGACAGAGCCATGCACAATTCTTAATTCAAAAACTCTATTGCTTAAACCACAATTAGAATATCGTTTATCAAAAACGCCAATTTAGTCATTTTTCCTAATAAAAAAAAAGAAAAAAAAACAGCTTAAAAGTAAAAGAGACTGATCAGCAGTGCTTTAATATTTCAAATAATTTAAAAGTTTTGTTCTTCTTCAAAAACATTTAAGGAGGAATTCACATCACACATAAAGACGCACATATTGCCCAGCAATGGGAATGTACAGGAGCATTTGAGGGAAACTGAACACGGAACAGACTTATTCTTCACCAGGAGGGGGCGCCATTTGTGCTCACTTCTTCGATTGGGTGGCGATCTCACAATACAACAGGGACACAGAGCAGGGCCAGAGCGTGTTCTGTGGGCCCGGAGTATAGCAGCTGCTGATTACCAAATGGTACATACAGCATCACAGTACAGGACCTGGGTACCACAATTTATTGTACATCAATAGAAGCTCAGCTTTATCTACATCGGCTGGAACAGAATTCTTTGTAAAACTTCACAGCTGACATTTCGCTGTATTCAGCTGGACCAAAATATATATCGGTTAGCCTGTTTTCTTATATATACTGTATATCTGTAAAATATATACTGCAGAACAGTCTCTTCCTTTATGAGAGTAGCTTAACGGGCATTTCGATGAGGGGATACCATTTTCACGCCCTCTAGTGGCGAGCGTTAGCGCATGTCTGAGAGAGTGCAGCAGAGGAGGGCTGTTAGCAGTGGCACCCCTGCTGGCGAAGCACCAGTAAGGGATTTATCTGCCTGCAAACCCGCCGGTCTAAGACAGGCAGAGGGCATGAGCACAGCTGGCAGACGTGTCAGGCTGTCGACGGCAAAAACGTTCTCCATATTCTCAGACGTGAACAATCAGCCACCACATGTTGTGAAAATTCTGTATTTTGGACAGTGTTTTTTTTTTTTTCTTTAAAATTCCTAACCAGTTCTCACAAGAGGTGATAAAAAAATCTATCATGTGACATCGGCATTCCAATGGCATTGCAACCAAGCCAATGCATCGCTTCACCGCTAAATTGCACAGTTCTTGAGGGAGTTTTTTTTTTTCTCCAATACTGCAGTTTAGTTCCAATGAAATATCTACGGAAAGGCCCGGAAGGAAATTAAGACATGCGAAAATTAAAATGAGGCTGCAGCTCACGTTTCCAATATCAGGTACAGTCACAAACAGGTACACACGATCACTGGCACAACCCGTAAATTCATCACATTTTTTTTTTTTTTAAAACACGCACATCTTGACTGTCCCACCTTAATGTCTGCAACAGGAAGCTACCCAGACAGAAAATCGTAACCTAAGTCGAAGAAAGAAATCTGTAAAAATAGCACCCCTTTCATAAGGTATAGAAATATCCGACAGACCGACAGCTGTATACACTTAGCGTACATAGAAAACGTGGGGTTATTTTTTCTCTCTCCCCCTCCCCAGTTGATACAAATGGCTTGATATAATTTGGAATTCCTGCAGAAGATTAAATATATTTTTTGGAACAAAATGATCCTTTGTCTTTTAGACAGATCAACAGGAACTCTTCCCTTCGATGTGTAAAGGTATTTTTTTTTTTTAGAGATGTTACGAGTCTGACACAAAATGCTATAAAACCTACATACTGATGGCTGGAAACTTTTAGCTGGAAACCTTCCCTTTATGGGAATAATGCTTTGGAGTCACAGACAGCTATGATCTCCCATGCGAGCGAGACCCAGAACACTGCGGGAAAAGGTCACATGGTCATGCTGGGGTGAGAGTCAATGAAGCTGGCCGATGTAGGAGGTGCGATGGAGCGGAAACCAGGGCTGAGCGGGTTAGGGAATGAGAGTCACAGTTTATACGGGCAGACTTGTCCCTGCCTTTTTTCTTTCTGAATCCAGGAGAGGAGCTTTGCCCCCCCCCACCCCTCTTACGTCTGGATGGCTTCTGCAAAAGCTGGGCTTGGTGGCCAGACCTGCCAGTCTCCGGGCAGACTCGGGAGTTCCGCAAAACGGTGGCCTCCCTTTGAGTTCACCCACGACTCTCTGTCCGAATCCGAGAGCCGGCGTCCATCCGGGGCACCGCGCCAACACCAGACAGTTCTCGGTCAGGGGATGTGAAGAAGGGCGGCCCACTTTCGGGCGAGGTCCCCGCGGACGGCCCTCCGCAGTGGCCGAAGCCTAGCGGCTACTGTTCTTAATGGCCTCCTTGGCAGCTATGATCAGGGGCGTCAAGCTAGAGAGGGGCTTGGCTAACTTCAGGAATGGATGCTGGGGAAGAGCGATTAGGAGAGTGGCATCATTTCGTGGCTTTCGGAAATAAGCTGATTTAAGCAAACAACTGGAGAACATACAATTAAAAGTAATATAGAAAAATATATTGCTGAAACAGTCAGAGAGAAGTGTAGGAAGGGATCAGCTTTCTCAAAAACACTTTAAAAAAACTCTTTAACCACTTTTCAACATTCCAAGAATGATGTAATTATTCATATAATCTAGCAAGGAGGACGAGAATCAGACGACGAGTCGTCACTGCTCCTGAGTGATAACTGTAGAGCGTACGAATGTATGCATTTCGGATTAAACCGGTGACAAGGTGACAAAACTTTCGCAATGTTGCATCAGCGGCACCTTGGCTAAGATCTGAGCTCAAAAGCTTCAGTTGGGGGATTTTTTTTGGCTTGAAACTACCTTGGCTTACAGCTCAGGCTTTGTTCGTGATCTGCAGTGTACGTGTAGGTTTGCAGCTGCAAGTGACTCAGTCAGGGCAGCTCAGGGTGGGAAAAGACCAGCCAAGGATATTCCCTGCAGATCTCAGCTGCTGTACTCTACGTGAAGCTACCTGATTGGATTTCCTCTGAGTAAAACACTCAGTTCCTGTGAGTAGTGTGAAATTTCTACAATACAGAAGGAGCTGTGGTTTACAGTAAATTTCAGGGCTCCCTTGTCACTAGGACTTTTTGGATCATCTAGACGGCTGAATACTGCCAGACTGTCACCACTTGTTTACTTCATTTCCGAACGGGAAACTACGTCTTTGCAGTAAGAGCTCATTATACGGTCAATGCAATACAGTGAAGATACCTGCAGGAGCTCCTTAGCAGAGCCTCTCCGGTCCACGTCCATCTCCAGGCATTCGCTGAGGAACTCCCTGAACACGGTGGAGAGTCGCTCCGGGTTCTGGAGCTCAGGCGTCCCATTTGTAGCAATCAGGTAAAGGGCCTGTAGGGAGGCATGGGAAGCTGATGCTCAGTGCTGACTAGTGCGTAACATGCACTAGGCTGGGTAACCCTTCAGAAGTTAAGCAGGTTTGGGCCTGGCCAGTGCTTGGATAGGAGACCAACTAAGAAAAGCAGGTTCGCTGTTGGAAGAGGTGTTGGTGTGTCCAACAGGTTTGGCCATCCTGTCATCTGTGTGGATCCCAATACCCCAGTGCAGTGACAGGGCCACTGCGCGGTAAAAATGGTGCCGTCCTTTGGATGAGACGTAAAACCAAGGTCCTGACTCTGAGGTCACAAAAAGATCTCTGGGTATCTTTTGAAAGAGAGTGGGTGGTACCCCAATGCCCTGGCTAAAATTACCCACTGTTGCCTTTTCCAATCTGGCCTCCTACTCATCCCCTATATCTAATTGGTTAATTCTCTCCTGCCCCTTCAGCACCTTAGAAACTGTGTGGTGAGCAGAACGGCTCTCGTCACATCACACAGGTGGATGTTACACAGTGGTGGCGGGTGAAATGGCTCACCATTGCGTCTTAAACAGCACTATACAAATGCAACTTTCATTCATTCATTCATATGGCAGCCAACTTAGGCACAACTGGTGCTAGGCGGAGCGTCCAGTGAGTGACCAATAACAGGAATGAGAGATATATGAACAAGGCTTAGAAGCTCACATCAGAGATGCCAAACAGACAAATATCCAGAGAGAATGTAGGAGTAACTAAGCCTAAAACAGCATCCAGAAGTGCCAAGTGAAACCACTTCAAAGGAAGAGTCAAGGCGGCATGAATCAGCATCCCAAGGGCACTTTCAGAACTGTTTCACGTCTAACTCTCTAGGACATGTGTAAGAGATTGAAAAGACAGCTCTATGGGGAGGATTTAAATGCCAAGATGCTTACATGCTTCCATAATTCAGAAGAAACATCCAAGAGGTTTATGATGTCTGTTTGCTAGCTTCCAGGGAAGCCCAGCTCCCGTGCCCTTGAGGGAACTGCCTAGTCCAAATTGCTCCAGTAAAATATCCCGTTAAATGAATAAAACCAAAAGATGTTTGGGGCTTAAGCCGTCACCAAAGCAACAAGCTAATAATCTGAATAATAATCTCCCCCCCGTGAACATCTCTGCTGATGGCGGCATCCAGCTGGTCCCCATTTGAGATGTAATCACCTGGCACACTGAGAAAAGGCACTTGAAAGCTGAATAGAAGGTCACCTCCTCTGTAAAAGAACAGGTAATTACTGCAGGAAGGGAGCTTTTTTATTTTCGATAGTTTGAGCCGCTTCATTTCCAGTTTCTAGAGTTTGTTTTCTTAAAGGGCCAAGACACATTTTTGCACCGATCTGTAATATCAGCCTGCTATTATAATTCTTCTCTTCAGTGGTCCGTATTCTACCCCTTTCCAAAAAACACTGGGATGCTGTGTAAAATGTAAATAAAAACGGATTGCAATGATTTACAAATTATTTGAACCCACATTTGTTGAAAACAGAATAAAGACAGATCAACTTCTGAATCAGAAATGTTATTGTTTTATGTCAAATGTCTGCTCAGTTTGAATTTGATCCCAGCAATGTTTCAAGAAAGTTGGGCCTGAGGCATGTTTACCGCTGTGTTGCATCACCTGTTCTTTTAACAACACTGCAAACATCTGGGGACTGAGGAGACCAGCTGCTGCAATTCTGAAAGTGAAATGTTGTCCCATTCCTGCCCGATTTAGGATTTCAACTGCTCAACAGTCAGGGGTGTCCCCTGTCATATTATTCGTTTCATGATGCGCCAAATGTTCTCAGTAGGTGACAGGTCTGGACCGCAGACAGGTCCGTCTAACACCTGGAGCCATGCTGCTGTGATATGCACAGAATGTGGTTTGGCACTGTCCTGCTATAATATACAAGGCCTTCTCTGAAGAAGACATTGTCTGGATGGCAGCTCCATATGTTGCCCCAAAATCTAAATATATATCTTTCAGGTGCCTTGGCAGAGATGCCAGCTACCCAAGCTATGGGCACCAATGCACCCTAATACCATCACGGACGCTCACTTCTGAACTGTCTGCTGAGAATAAGCTGGAAGGGTCCTCATCCCTTTACCCCGGAGGACGTGGCATCGGCAGCGACAAACTGTTCACGTCCCCATCTTCACTGCACAGAGTGGTGAGCCTCTCCCCAGCGTCACTGCACAGAGTGGTGAGCCTCTCCCCAGTGTCACTGCACAGAGTGGTGAGCCTCTCCCCAGTGTCACTGCACAGAGTGGTGAGCCTCTCCCCAGCACACTGCACAGAGTGGTGAGCCTCTCCCCAGCGTCACTGCACAGAGTGGTGGGCCTCTCCCCAGCGTCACTGCACCTCTCCCCAGCGTCACTGCACAGAGTGGTGAGCCTCTCCCCAGTGTCACTGCACAGAGTGGTGAGCCTCTCCCCAGCTTCACTGCACAGAGACGCTGCTTCTCTGACAGGCTCTTTTTATACCCAATCATCTTACTGTTGCCAGTTAACCTAATTTGTTTTGTTCTGTGCTGCTTATTGTCCCGTGTTATTCTGTGCATTGTTTATTGTTATTATTGCCTGATGCTGCTATTGTTATATTTAATGCACTACTAGCTGGGAGTCTGTCGGATGGATGCATGTGAGCAAGCATCGCACTGCACAGTTAAAATGACGACAAACTGTTAAAAGCCCCCTGCTGTTCCAATTGTGACTTGCACTTTTGCGAGCCTGCTCAGTGGAGCATTCCAAATGTCCAGGACAACTTACCCTGAGAGGATTCTCGTTGAGGTATGGTGGCTCCCCTTCCACCATCTCAATGGCCATGATGCCCAGGGACCAGATGTCCACCTTGGGCCCGTAGGCCTTGCGGGTGACCACCTCAGGCGCCATCCAGTAGGGCGTGCCCACCATGGTGCTGCGCTTATTTTGCTCAGGGGTGATCTGGGCGCAGAAGCCAAAATCGGCTGCATGGGGTGGGAAAGGAGGCACACCCAAAATGACTCAGACAGACACCAATTCAGGATATGCTGAAAAACGCCATAGCGGAGAAGGCTAACGTCAATGCAAAACGCTAACAAGGGTGGCACGCTAATTTTTACATCTCCTGTAGATCTACAAGTGGAATATTGTGCTAACAACACCTAGGTTGCGGGTTCAAATCCCAGGCAGCATACATACATCATAACCCTCTACTGTAAGTCGCTTTGGATAACTAAATAAATAAGCGCAAATGTACACCTGATGTTTACTTTTTTTGCCTCCAAAACATGATTTCATTTCATAATGTTCATGAAATATGATATAAGATGAAATAAGATGGTTGCGCACAACAAATATCAGATGAAGTGAGACCTACAGTTTTTATCCACTTTAATATTTGGTACGTCCACCTTTTGCAGCGATTACAGCAAATGTAATGCTTGAGGGGGTTGAGGTCCGGACTTAGCACAGTGATTCTCCTTATGAAGGCTCTATTCTATAGTTTATAGAGCATAATGCTCACTTTGTAGATATTTCATTTGCTTTATGGGTATTCTAATGGCCGATTCAACAAAAACAACTGAAACCTTTTAAATATGCCAAGTTTTCTAACAATTTTCTGTATCTGTAATACAAAGAAACACAAGTGACAGATGGACAGCTGCAGTATGAATGGTGACTTACTCAGCTTAACAGAGCCATCCATGCCCAAAAGAATATTATCACTCTTAATATCTCTGTGGATAACCTGGTTGGAATGCAAGAAGTCCAGGGCCTGCAGACACTACAGAGAAAGCCAAAAACAAGGGATATTTGAGGCAATTTAGCAAAACACACATTAAAAAAAACAGATACAGGCAGGTGTATTAAGTATACAGAAAATCAGCGAATGTGCTGGATAATTCCCCTCCAGTTTGGGCCAGGATGACGAGCAGCTGACTTGCGCTCACCTCTCGGCAAACAGAAGCAATCTGGCCCTCATCCATACAGGTCTCGGTTACCACGTCGGTCAAAGACCCACCAGCCAGGTACTCCATCACCACCCAGAGCTCGTCTCCCACCAGGTAGCTGACCGAGAAAGGCGGGAGGGGGGGCAGGGGTCTGATTAAAACATCCCGACAGTCACTTATGGACACACCGCTGAAAGGATGGTCTTCTCATCCAGCAGGCAGCAGGGGTATGTTTCTCATTAGCTCAAAATAACAACGATAAATAAAAATACAGCATGCTGGAAAACATAAAAATAGGTTTGTACACATCAATTACACTATATTAACTGAACTGGGGTTGCACAAACTGGAACAAGACTAATATATATTCAACATCCCCAACCAGAAAACCAATCCAGTGACCCTGGTGTGAACCAAATTAAGAATTATTACTGTAAGAAACCCCTGCTTTTCAAATGGTACATTTGCTGGCTTATTCCATTGTTTTTGTTACCATTGTTACTGATAGATTAACGCCCCAGAAAATGGGAATTTTTTGTCCATATTTGACTCAGGATGGAGGAGTCAAACCTGTCCAGGTAGTTGACAATGTTGGAGTTCTTATTTTCCCTCATCACCAGGATCTCGTTGATGATCAGCTCCTTCTTGGGCTGCTGCTGTAAGTTCATCTGCTTGACTGCCACCTGAGAAAGAGAGAGAGAGAGAAGGAGAGAGGGAGGGAAGAAGAGAGAGAGGGAGAGAGGGAGATGAGAAAGAAGAGCTCAGTCATATTCCATCCTTGTTTCCGTGGTGCTGGGAAACATTTCTGTGCATGCTAGGTATGCTAAATGTGTGGGGAAGCAGATGCAGACAGGAGAACCGCTGTGGCTGCTGGGATACCTGACCCCCCTCATATTCCTCATTCACAGGTACAGACTATCATCTTTTCTAGATTTTGTTCTAAACTTAAAGTGGTGGTCGGTGTTCTAAAAAGAGAAGGGCTTTTGCAGACTGTAAAAAAAGACAATTACTCTTCAGTTATAGGCACTATTAGTACATACATTAGTACTGTATTTGCCTATGCACTACTAAGAATACTTTGTTTGCACTTTGTTTTTGTACTATGTACTATTTGCACTAGACACTTTCTTTTTACATTACATGTAATAAATTATGTCTGCACTTTGCTTTTGCAGTATTTGCACCAGAAATTATTAAAATACTTTGCACTTTGTTGAAATTTGTTTTGTTGTAATATGCTGTTCCTGCTACATGTGCTACATGTGCTGTTCCTGCATCACGTGTGCTGTGCCTGCAGTATGTGTGCCGTGCCTGCAGTATGTGTGCTGCGTGTGCTGTGCCTGCAGTATGTGTGCCGTGCCTGCAGTATGTGTGCTGCGTGTGCCGTGCCTGCAGTATGTGTGCTGCGTGTGCCGTGCCTGCAGTATGTGTGCCGTGCCTGCAGTATGTGTGCTGTGCCTGCAGTATGTGTGCTGCGCCTGCAGTATGTGTGCTGCGCCTGCACTACATGTTTATATCTGTACACTTCATGTGCCTTATTGCTGATGCAAAAGAATTCCCCCCAGGGATCAATAAAGCATATCTTACCATATATAAGAATGTTTACTTAACTAATCTGCCAGAAAACTGCCCTCTAGGCAATAAATGCAGTTTATAACAATTGTTGCTAAGAAAGAAGCTGTTGTATTGAAATGACGTTATTAAAAATGACTATCATTCAGCATGGGGCCACTGCATGGGGATGCTGCATGGGGATGCTGCATGGGGCCGCTGCATGGGGATGCTGCATGGGGCCGCTGCATGGGGCCGCTGCATGGGGATGCTGAGAGCAGTGACACGCGGTGACCCGATCAAGATCACGAGCTCAAAACCTGCTCCGCAACAGCTCCTGCGCGCCCCAGCCACTGGCCGCAGATCACACTGCTTCACCTTTCAATTCACTTCTATTTACTTCTAATTTTATCTGTAAAGCCTGATGAAGCTTAATCAGAATTTAATAATCCACTTCCCAGAGGGCAATTGGAACACTTTCCCACTAAAATCCCAGGCGAGCAAAAGCAAAATCACAATTTCCCAGTTCTTGCGTTTCTACACTTCGGTACTAATGTCTGCTTCAGGATCGGCGGCCGCGGTTAAGAACTCATCTTACGTAACACACAGAACCAGCGAGACTGTCACCGGTTTTGGCTCCCTGACAGCTGGGTGCTGGCTATGCATTTTCTGCCTCACTGTTACCTCACTTAGAATAAGAGTGCCTGCCAAACAAATGTCATATAAGCGTTAATATACTGCATATCTGCTTAGCATATAAACATTAATGACACCATAAGCTAGCCAGCCAAGACGTCCTCTCTGATGCTCGTTCTGTTAAATGTTTTTTGGGTATGGTGTTACCTCCTCCGTGACCCTGAATAGGACATGCAGTTATAGAACATAGGTGGAGGGATGGATGGATGGATGGATGGATGGATGGTTGGATGGATGGATGAATGGATGGATGGGGTTACCTCCTGTCCAGTGGCGACATCGATGGCTGTATACACGACCCCAGACGCCCTGCAAGAAAAGAATGTGAGTTACATCAGCTCACTTAAGTTTATTTAAAAGACAGGAAACCTATATACACCAAGGAGGAGCACAGAAATGATGTGGGGAATTTAAGTACTTGGTATTGTGCCATTATTCAACAGACACGTCATTTGAGCTGATAACGGCCAACAAAATACACTCAATGAAAGTCTCAAGAAAGAGCTGCGTTGGCTTAAAGGCACAAGGATGCATCTCAGAAGGAAATACAGTCAAATGTTTGGACATGCCAAGGCGCCCACAAAGGAGAGCGATAGTGTTGCATCACATGACCTGGTCACCTGACCTAAACACAGTAATAATGGTTTTGGAGGAGTTTGACCAGAGAGTGAAGGAAAGCGGCCAATGAGAGCTCAGCATATATGTGGGACCTCCTTCACGACAGCTGGGAAAGCAGCCAATGAGAGCTCAGCATATATGTGGGACCTCCTTCACGACAGCTGGGAAAGCAGCCAATGAGAGCTCAGCATATATGTGGGACCTCCTTCACGACAGCTGGGAAAGCATCCCAGGAGGCCTCCTCATGGAACTGGTGTTGAGGACAAAGTAGCCCACGCTGACTGGGCAGATGATGACCAGAATAACACCCCGTGGTCACTAGATGGCAGTGTTGTTCACTACATCAGTACCCCTTACCACAATTCCAAATGGCAACTGAGGTTCTCACCTCTGGCTTCAGCATACCCTTGATCAGGGGAATCTTTATGTTGATACAATAAATACCCCGTATCTGATTTTTTTATCGTCTTCCATCACCATGTCCCGTCTGTGATGCCTGTGCCACAACGATCAATGATCAAAGCAGAGCACAGCCAATGCAGCGCTGCTATACAGGCCGGTAATCTGTTACACCTGGGTCGGGCTGCCGGGATATCAGACTGCACCACAATAACCCCACCTCATCACCAGGAACACAAATCCACCGTAACGGACCTCTCAGCTCATTCTGTGTGACGGCTCCTGTCTGACATCCTGCTAGCAGAACTACACCACCCTTCCAGATGCTTACTCTGTATAGGGTCACGGGGGGGTTTGGAGCTCATCTCAGGGCACACGGCTGGGGAAGCTGGTCCACACACGCGCACACACACACACACAGACAATTAGAAACTCCAATTAGATGGAGGAAACCTCTGTGATATGGGGAGAACACGCCAGCTACACACAGATCAGGTGTGGCATTCGAACCCCCGACCCTGGAGGGTCCGAGGTGCTGGTGCGACCCATTGTGGAACCTCCACCCAAAATCCCCCCCCCCCCTCTTCCGACATTCCCGAAAACGCCAGGCAGCCATAAGCACGGCGATCCTCGCGGCAGAAAGCTGACCTACAAACCCATCCTGCCTGAAATGCCCTCCCCCCCGCCCCCCGCCCATTTTGCTGAACAGCTCAGCACCACACCACACCGAGAGAAGATCCAGGCTGTGAATATCTCATTTGCATCTGCTAGGTCAGCTGCAGGTTCTCCCGCAGCGAGCTTTTACGCATCTCCAGCAGGATATTGCCACAAAAGGATTTCCTGACCCTCGATTCAGGAAGCTTTATACTCCCACATGGCTAAAAAATATGCCCTCCTTGCCGCCTATATCCAAGTACATTACTCATGCAATCTCGGCTTATCGTGCTTTTTCTCGTCTATTCAAGCTGGTACTCAGCTCTGACCCCATATCTGTATTATACCTCTCTGAAGTAGCATGCGGTGCACGGCACTGTAATTATGCCCGTCTCTTTCCTTTTAACCTCGTTTTTGCTTAAAGATTTAAACAAACCAACTACAGCCGTTCCCCAGGTTACGGCAGGGTTACGTTCCAATAAAGTAATCGGAAGCAAAAATATCGCAAGATGATAATGCGTTTTAATACAGCACACGTAACCTAACAAACATCATAGCCTAGCCTACCTTAAACATGCTTAGAACACTTACATTGGCCCACAGTTGGGCAAAATCAATAATAAAG
>JAODKM010000002.1:2405771-2426846 GCA_026780845.1 Petrocephalus sullivani
GGAGGGGGGGGGGTCGGGGGGTGGGGGGTGGGGGGGGTGGGGGGGGGGGGGGGGGGGGGGGGGGGCGGGGGGGGGGGGGGTGCTGCAGTGCCTAAACTGCACCACTCCCGTCTCTCACTTCCCCGAGTCTGCACCAGCTTCATCTTCCGTTCTTTATCTGTAGGAGCGTCAATCCCACCGCCCTACTTCTGTCTGGCAAAGCCTTGCAGATAAGACGCAGACGCAGTGGTGGCAGGACGCTATCAGCTGCGATGCATGCTCCGAGTAGGCCAAGGCAGCGCGCAGACCCCATTAGCGACCGCCTGTCTGCGGGCTACTGATACGGGATGGCTAACTAGCTAAACTGCGCGGACGCACTACTCGTGTTACACCGCTGCCTATGCCAGACACGGAAGCCATTCCTACCTGAGACAATGCAGAATGCCTTCCCCCCTCCAGCTGTCAGCTTAATTGAAATAAAACACAAGTTTCCAAAGAAATTTCCGTTGTCTGACAGTAAATCAAAAAGATGAGAAATCTGGGCCTGGCGGATGACAGCTGACTCAGAATTTAAAAGGAATGGCACGTAGTCGAACACGGTGATACCGAGACATTTCGGCGTATAAACACATGTATATTTTAAAGCGTTTAATTTAAAAAATGTTAACTGCACATGTCCATGATCACATTCCCTAAACTATGAACTAAACTTGGATTTCAGAAATATATACGAAATCCTTAAAAATATATTTTTTTTTAATATTACAGAATTCCTTAAAATTCATATTTTATAGGTTGGTGCAGTGCTGACTGAGTTATGATTACTTTACTTACTCAGTAAATGGAATTCATACCCAAAGGACACCTTTGCTGCTAATAACAAACTCATAATTCCCAGATTGAATTATGCGTCAAAGTTAGACGAAGGCAAACAGCAAAGATGTTTGTATAAGTAACAATAATAAAAAAAATGATCTGCTGGAGAACCATTAGTGTTGCCAGCATGGACAACAGTTAAAAAAAAGTACAAAAACATTTGCTCAACAGAATATTTTTCCGATAATAAAATCATGTTTTATTCATATAATTCAGTAAAATATAAATTTCATAAGACAGCCATAACTAGGATGCTTCTGATGGAATAATGCATGAACAGACCCTGCCTTATGATCCTGAAATTATAATATCATGAAACTGACCTCTTAATACAGATTAACTAAGTCACTGTTAGATTACTCATTCCCTGAAAGGTCTGCTCTTCTCGAAAAATGTCAGAGATTGAGATTTCTTGCTTGTTTTAGTGGCAGCTGTCCTTTCTTCTGTCACTCAGAAGTCTCTGTACACCACATTCAAAATCATACACTATAGATTAGCGGTTCCCAATGCGGTCCTCGGGGATCCCCAGTCAGTCCACATTTTTGCTCCCTCCCTGCTCCCAGCCAATCAAGAACACCGAATACATGTTACAATTGGCCAGGAGCAGGGCAGGAGCAAAAACATGGAGGTTGGGAAACACTGCTATAGATAAAAGGCGTCCTTTTCACGTGTCAACAAATATCACTTTGTCCTCTTCATTCCCCGCTAGCCAATCAGGGGGAAGCTGAAACACAGCCACAACCTCAGAGGGCAGAATCTCCTTATCCTATGACATTAAGCTTTGGATGCTGACCTATTTAGCAAACAGACAGGGGAGGAAGGACATGCAGAATGAGGCTGCAGCATTCTTCAAAAGGCCCCTCCCACACCAGCCTGCAGTTTACATGCTACAAATAACTGAGCCCCCGCCTGCAATATGCAGGCATCACAATCACTGCTGACGCAGCTTACTGAAGACTAGCAATGATCAGATCTATCCATCCATGCATCAATCCACCCTACCAACCAAGCACCAACTGCTTATCCAGGTCAGGGTTCTACAGACATTGGCCAAAAACCCACAAATCGGCAAATCATCAATCATCAACACAGTGAGACATCGTGCCGACGATGATCATGTTCAGGTCCATGACAGACATTAAAAGGAAAACTGGTCTTCTGTCTGCCCATTAGTTAAAGGATCCACTGATGAGCATATTCACTTAAAGAGGGCACTGCACAGCTGTACACTGTACCAAAAAGGAGAAGGAAATGGAGACAGGAGACGGCGAGAAGGAGAAGTGATCAAGCGCTGACATTATAAAAGCAGATTTCTCTGTTTCGCTTTTAATAAGATCAGAACTTGCTGGAGGCATCTTGCCACATCTGCATTCCTAGAAGAGGAGGAATCTGCGAGGGGCCCGTAATCTGAAATTCACTTCTCGGCAAAAGAGGACAAAGGAGCGACGGCGCAGGTCTCCCGCCGTGCACCCGCCGCGGGCGGAAAGCGCGACGGCTTCACCTCCGAGGACCGGGTCTTCCCAAAAGCCCCCCCCCCCCCGACTGAACACTACAGGCCACATAGACACGACACACAGGCTTCTTCAAGAGGGATGATGTCTAATAGCAGTTCTTAAGAGATTACTCTACAAATGCGATACCCTGATCGCAATTAAGAAAAGCAAAAGGAATGCGATCGCCATAAGGTCCAAACTGCATACCTAAGGACTATATATGGAATCAATTCATATTCACCTAAAAAAATAAACTTACCATGATTCAATTGTGGGCCTTAACATTAATATCATATATAAAACTATTTACCTTGAAAATCTAAATGTATGCTTTAGAGTTTATCGATGGCTGTATAATGGCTATATGATGATTTACAGAATATATTATCTTACTAACCAACAAAGGACTATGGTGAAACAGCTTCCGGAAGGTGGACATCGAGGTGGCCTCTCGCACGGAAGCCAGGGTCTACGGACTGTTACACCAGACACCCACCGCAACTGCATCACCACGCCGGTCGCATTCCCATCTCTTGGAAAAAGAACACCCACGGCGCATGCGCCCCACCCGAAATAGCCCAATGACACCCCATGGACCCCCCCAAGTACAATCAGCACTGGCCCAGCTCTGAAGAGTCAATAGGCAAACGGAGAGGGGTTTGGGGCACACTAAGTACATCCTGGCTCTCCCAGGTTAAACGGAGACAAGGCCGCTTTTCAGGCTTGGCGATGCATATTATTTCGGGCACTGAATGGATATCAAATCATATGACCAGGATCCGGCCAGTCACACGGCACTATGCCTCTGTGCCTAAACTCTCGTTACGGCTTCGAGAGGCAGGGTAGTGCGAGCGGAGAAAGACAACGGACGTCACGAGGCCTGCGGTTCATATCGACAACTTGCCTGTGATAAGCTAGTCTATTCACGCCAGTCAGCGCTACGTTAAAAATACACATAATAAGCCGGCATAAAAACACTAATCCCCAAGGCATGATTGCCGCTGAGTGCATTTTAGCTGTATTTTGCAGCTAGCTGTCATACCGTTAAACAAAATCAAGACGGATGCCACCAGGCAACCGCAGAGGGACGCGCAAAACTGAAGAGTGTTTGCTATAATCTCTGTGACACAACCGAGATGCTGGTACTAAAAAACAGGGGCATCTGGGGCACAAAAAAATAAATTCTCTACTTATTTCATAGGTCTAAGACCACGAGTCACCTGTATAGCACTGGAGTTTGTACATGTAACGACAAACGTATAGTATGATACATTTATAATATGACTTAAGGGGAACTCGTACTTACACAAGAACTGCCGTAAAGCCTATTATATTAAAAATTCGAGTTAATCCAATGGTTTATAATGACAAACACTTACGCTACTTTGTGACGCTCATGAACACATTTCATGGCTTCAGCCGTTTGTCAGCACAAGGTACAATACAGTGCCAAATGCAGTTAATTTTATTATTATTACTGAATATTTTTTTTTATTATTGTTGTTGTTCCAACTTACCTACACATTCAACCTAAAGACAGGGTTAGGGAATGGATACTATTTGTAGCCTGGGGACAGCCTACAGACACATGCTCATACACTATGTTCAGGTAAATTAATGGCACAGCATGTTTACACAGGAAAAAATCACAAGCCATCACTGCGGCGTTTCCCGTGACACTCGAGAACCCAGCACTTTTGAGTAGATGCAGGGTGGCTTCTTATTCTGTAAGAAATTTAACTGTAAAAGAGGAGTGAGCCAGCTGTCGGCTGGTTGTGATGTTTTACAGTGATTTTTCTGTAGGAATTTCTTTTACTACAGACATTTTAAAGTGCCAGACACTGAGACATCTGGAGAACAATCGACGAGGGCTTCTCGAGCACTTAAGGAGCTTAGGCCTCATGAGATGGCGCAAGTTTTCGGCTGCCTTTCGAGATGGGAAACTTGGAGCCCCCCCACCCTCGTTCCAGGGGAGTTGTGAGTTCTAGCGATTTCTCACCCCAAGAACACCACGGGAAAGGAGGGGGGTACGGCCCACTGCAATCCCACACCACCGGGATCCCGGCTCGCTGGGAGGTGCCCCACCTTATCGGAAACAGCCGTATATTGACAGTAACAGCAGGGACAGGAATAAGGGAACAGGACAGAGGAGCCTTGTGCCATTTCCAAACATCTGTGCATGGCAATCCAAACACGAGGCCAGAGTCTCCCGTCACCCGGGGGTAAGAAAGCTGTCGATATTTAAAGACCTGTTTCGGAATTATTGACGAGTTGCGGCCCCATGAGGCCCAACAAACAACAGCGAAGAGAAGAGATTGTGTCAAATTCACATATTAAAAACAGGGCCGGCTCCAGCTTGGAACTGTTAAGTGGCCCATAGGATTATCTAAGGGTTGAGTTTTCTGAGCGGGGCGAGTTTTAAAACAATAAGAACAGCAACTTTGTTTTTCTAATCTGCCCTATGTACAGGATAAAGGACAGCGTTTCACACTGTGGTTAAGGGCACAACGTTGTAACTGGAGGTTCCTGGTTTAATTCCCAAAATAATATTCTGCTGAGATCACGAGTTCCTTTAACCTAAATTGCTGAAATATCCAATTTTTTGAGTATAACTCTAAAATGCTTTTGATAAAAACACTGACTATGGGTTAAAATAAAAATTGGTACAAATGCAAAGAAAAACATTGCTAGTAAAATGTAAATCTCTCTTAATTGACTGGAGAACTACTTGTCCTCAATCTTGGACTAAAAAAAATCCTTCAGATCTTCTTCATAGCAAAATATTAATATTCAAATGTGTGTCTGAAGGGGCAAATTCATTAGTTAAACCTGAGCAAATGTAGTCAAGGAAACAGCATTACTTGGTAAAAGAAAACAAATTAAAAAATGTTACAGCTACAGTTTAATGGCAGTATTTAATGATTTGAAAATGAATCACAAGTTGTAACAAAAAGAATCAAAGTATAAAAATGTCTCAAGTACTAATCTTAAATGAACCATTTATGACATCAAATGAATAGTTAATTATGAATAAAAGCGTACAGACGGAGGTACACATCAGGCAGACCTCGTCATGTGGCTGTGATTATAAAATATTAAACAAAAATGTAAAGATGGTCCAAAATGTCCACCAGAAAACAAAGCGTGAACAAACAACTGGGCGGATTTTAATTGGCTCGTTCTTATTTTTAATGACCAATCAGGTTCAGCACGGTGGTAAAAATACAGACTTTGCCCACGAACCAGCCCGTGCGTGCAGGCGGCTGTCGGACGCGCTTTGGGGGCCATACACAAATGAAGGGGCTGCATGCATGTACGCTCCTCGGCAACACATCTGGCACATAGTGGCTCTCGGTCTGAAAGAGTGGGGGTTGGGTGCTGAATATTAGCAGAATGGGGATGTTGAGGGGGCTATGGGACTGGGATGACTACCCCAGGCGGGGATGTTATTGGACCACAGCCTGCAGAAAGATACGGGTGGGGGGCGAGGTGGTCGAAGCCACATCCCCAGACGTGATGATGACACAGCAGCCCCAGCCGACAGACGCCCTCCCGCCGCCTCCCATCCCCCGGATCGCCTGGGCGAAGCGCTCATCCGCCGCAGATCACGCAAAAAAACCCACCGGTCACCGATTCACAGGCAAACGGGTGCAAAGGGACCGACCCTCCCTAGTGCTCAAAGCACAGCACCCGAGGCCCGCTGTGGGTAGGTACAGCCATAGAAAGCCCACCATCCCCCTCCTAATATGATAGTCCGCTTCTTCGTGCATAAACGCCAGGCCATCATACCGGCTCTCATGTATTCTATAATCGCATGCGAAGCCCTAAGGCGACGGGAACCTTAGAATCCCCAACGCAGAATTCGCATAAAGACATGAGAGGAAACAAACAAAGGTGTGGATCTGCACCCAGCAGCCCCCATGAGCCCCCCCGCAGCAGCACTCCGCTTCCATGCCCCCATTCGCTCCCCGACATCTCCTTCCCATTGCATGTGGCAATGCAGAGAGGCAGGGCAGCTGCAGCTGCTACATCAAACCTCGCACATAAACAAAGATGCTTTCCGCACAAACGCGATCGGGGCGGAATAGGGGGGGGGGGCATCTGCACGGAGCCCTTCAGAACCCCACCGCGAGCAATCCCCCCCCCCCCAAAACGCGAACGGTGCATGCACGCATGCATTGGCGCCTCTCCCGCACCGCGCGGACGCCGCCACTCCGCCAGCCGCGGCTGCAGCTCCCACGCCATAATGTGACGGAAATGCAACACAAAGCGCGTGGCGGCTGCAGACGGCGCCGGCTGTAACGTTACAATGGCGAGGGCGCGAGGGCGCTTACCCGGACCTCATGCCGAAATGCGCTCCCTGTGCCTTCAGACTCCGGATCCCATCCTCCGAGGAGTACATCCTAGCGCCGGTGCAGGGAGAGCCTCTCCATGCCGCTGTCAGACGGGCTCCCGACCCCGCAGCCTGGATGCTCCGGCAGCCCCCGCCCTCGCCGTCTCCCAGCCCGTGACGTCACCGCGCAGCCGCACGCCATTGGCGGACGCCGAGAACTCGGGGGTATAAATAGGCGACGGGGTGCGTTTTTTTTTGTTTAGTGGTGAAACTACCCGTCTATGTGCCTGTGGACAGTTAATATTAATAGTGCAAGTCATGAAATAGAAGAATAGAATAGAAGATTGGAGTGAAATTGATTTTTTAAAATGTACCACTATTTAATAAAAATGCATCAAACTATGTTTTACATATAAAAACAAGATACGGAGTTCAAATGATTCGAGCGATTGAAAATGAGGTTTTTCGTATATTCGTTTCTGACTGCAGTTTTACGAAGGGATTGTCATTCTGTCTGTGAAGCTATAAAATTTTGACTTGCCTTATTATAAAGAAAAACGTTCTTTTCCTTTCTGCGAGCAGTGAATTTAATGAATCTTTTAAAAGGACAACACAGTAACACATATAACTAACAGAATTTTATATTAGGCCATGGCAGTAATGTATACTCTTATCTTCACACTTTGACTGCAAATTTGATAGCATTTCTTGGCAGCTCCTCACACACGTGTTCACTGTAAGGGGTGAGGGAAAACAGCCACTGGGGTGCATTTGTAGACACTGCTCATCAGAATAAATACAGCATGACTAAGAAACTCCTTACAAATAAGCAGCTCCCTAACATTTGGATGCATGTAAATTGAGATCCTTCGTCTACACTGCACCCAGCTAACGGGTCAGCTAGCTGACCCTGAAAGTTCACCCTCCAGTCCTGCAGGCTCCGTGGCAGATGCCAGTTATTCCTTTGGCTCGTTTGTATTGTTCGTTCTTACTCTTGGCAGGCTACCTAGGCAGGTGTTTCTGAGAGATGGGCGACGTGCGATGGCTGTAAGGGGTCACTGTGTAGGCTACAGTATATGGGACATCACACCTGAGAGCCTTTCTATTACACCCCTTCCCACTGGCTGATGAGCTTTGGTGACGAGTCTCATTTCCACAAGGGTGACAGAACCCAAGCAGCCTCTCTTGGTTGAAATGGCCACCCCTTGCAGCAAGGATCATGGGCCCTCCTCTGCCTGGTACCTGCTGCCTCCTGGGAAATGAATGGGCGGAGTCTAGACATTACCAAAGGTGGTGTTTGTACTCCTGTCCAGCCTCTCCAGGAAGGACTGGCTGAAAGATCTACTGGCCATTGTGTCAAAATCTACTGGAGAGTGTAGCTCAGAAATCAAAGCTGTGCAATTTTGTGAATGTAACATAGTATTTAGTGTCTTACAGGCAGATTCCTTGGAAACTTAATGCAAAACAAGGGCCTAAATATATCTACTGAAAGTAATTCCTTTGGCCAACCCATCGGGTACTCTGTAGGATAGAAACCAGGGGACCACTGGTTTCAGAGCTTAAAGGAAGGAATGTTGGGCCAGCTGTTTCTGGGCTGGAGGAGGGAAGACCTGCTAGTCACGTCAAGCATAAAATTGGAGATCAGCTGCTCTGCCAGTCTCCTCGCTAGCCTCTCCCACTTATATTCTCTGGATTCATGTTGGCCAAATCTTTGTTGGAACACTGTGGCGACAGCAAGAGCAGTACAGTCCGTCTGCTGGTCTAGTCTAGCAGTGCTTGCAGTCCCGGGGAACAATATGTCTGCATGCGCGGCCAAAGAAATGTAGAGAATTTCCCGGATCTCCTTTTAGCTAACCGATTAGCCCAGAGCTCAAGTGCATCTTCTTGTCTTAACTAGAGTTCTGTCAAAAAAAGTCACTGACTATCTATTGAAGGCAGACAAGCTGTGGTGAAGACCCAAGATGGTTGTTCACATATATAGGAAAATCTGAGAGCTGGAATTCTTATTTTCCGGGGGGTTGGGCAGGGTTTGAGTTATTGTACTCAGTGCTGTTGCAAGACCTCTTTGCATTCCCTTGTTGACCCGTTTGTGTAAAAACAAATCTCCTGCTTTTTTGTGGTCATGAGTGCTAAAGTTAAGTGGATGCAACTTGGCCAAATGTATATATAAAAATACAGCTTGGATTATGGTGCACATTGGCCCATGCACTTCCATGTGCTTATACAACATCTCACACTTTTCCCCATCCAGATTTGCACTAATTTTTCACAGAGAGCTTGTATTGCTGATAGATGAGTTGCACCACTCCATAAAGTCTTATACAGCACATCTCAAAGATTTTCAGTGAGGTTAAGGTCAAGACTTCGTGGTGGCCAATTCACATGTGAAAATGATTATCTTTTATAATAATATATAAGTAATAAGCATTTTCCAGATAACATTATTTCAAACGTATATGAGCCAGATGACTCTTTGAGAGAAGGTGATATACTGAAGCCAGCTGACCAATGTATATTAATGCATTACTGTCACCTCAATAAACAATGAACCCCACAGGACAAAACAGATTAATATTTCATGAAATTTAAGCCCCAGGGTAACTTTCCACCTTTAATCAAAATATGCAATATATCTGATGGATCAAAGGTTTATTGTAACTGCTTTTTTGCAATATCAAATGGAAAATAAAAGTATGAAGCCATAGCCCTGCCATGAATAAGCAGTTCAAAGATGGATGGATGGATGGAAAAATGGAGTGAAAGCAGATATGTAGTATTACAGCTCCTGTATTTATGTGTTGTTCCCAAACTGGCTTTGTTTAATGACGCTCAGCAGTTTGTGTTATTTCTTTAGGAATAAGTATGGATATCTAGCTTTGAAAAGGTGTGGCAGAACATTAAATGCTGACCCTTCCTTCCAGATAAAAAAAGAACAAATGTCACCAAAATAGCAAAATTGCACATGCTGTAATATATTTTTAGTAAAAAGAACAAAAAAAAAATCCATCATCATATATGTCAGCTGCTGCGTGACATGCATCTTACTGCGAGGGCTGGACACCCTCAGCTGGAAACCCCTGACGTGACACAGGCTAAGGATGTAGGACGCGAAGTGCTTTGGTATGAGAGGGCAGGAATTGCATGTCTGTACCGAAACAATATTCTGGAAATACAGCCTGGGGAGCCGTATGAGAGGAAGCAGAGCCGCCCCACCATCCATACAACAGCCCATACAAGGAACTGATCCCGCCGCGTGACGGGTGACTCACTCTGCCGGTTGTCATGGAAACTAGTGCTGTGTCCTCCCCCTGGACGGTCATGTTTATATTAAATTTATTGCTTATATCTGTTCTGAAACACTGTGAAGCTTTCATACACACTCCGGCAGGGCTGTCAGTTCAGTTTGTTTTTTTGCTCTGTGGATTCTCTATATAAAGATGACAAAATGTTAAGAACGGAATTCTATTAAGAGCTCTTATTAGCAATTACAAAAACAAGTTTCAAGTTTTGTTGTTTAATTTATGCTATGTCAGCGAGTCTACATTATTATTTAAATCAGTAACTTGATGCATATTTAAATATTATGAACTATTAATAGGTATAATTAAATTTGTAATTGATTGGAATGCTTGGAAAAAATCTGAAAAACGCAATGAAAAATTATAAAAATCATTTGACACAGCATACTTGTTGTGGTGATGTCACATTTTGTACCTAAAATATTATGTTTAGGCTAATAATTAAAATCCATTGGATTCACGCCAGGCTTGAACTGTTCCTCCAGTTAACGGCTGACACACTGCAGTGCTGTTGCACTGCAATTTAACCCCGTGGTCACTGTATTGTTTTGCAACAACACTGCTGGAATAAAAGGTCAGTTACTCTTGTCAGCTACGCCTGAAATGCAGGCCTGCTGCCGCTGGAGGCCCGGAGCGTAGCTAGTGTCTATTCCCATCAGCAAAACTATATTTGCAAACTACCTCATTGTTATTCTGGACATTTCGTCACAGCCCCAGAAGAATGTGACGCTATTACATTACATTTAACCGTTACAGTACACGAGGCTCTCGATGGTGTCTGCCGCACACACGCTCAAAGGCCTTTTGGGGAACCACACTCACTTTGCCTTGTTTTCGCAGTCAGTCGGATGTAAGACTCCTGCAGAATTTCCCATGTATCTCCATTTCTCACAAGCTACCCTGCTATTTTGCATATAACTCACCATCTACTTTTGTTACTGCTACAACAATCATGATTCATTGATCGATCAACTGATTCATTGATTATTCAACCCAGGTATCATGAAATTACATTATGTTGGTATTTTATTGTCACTTTTTTTTACAGTATCTACAAGTTTATATGGAGATGTGCAAGTTTTAAGTTTCACTTAAAGTTCACAGTTGAAGCTTTATTCTGCCAATGAATTCCTCACTTTCAATGATTCCTCAAGACTGCTGTAGTCCATGACAGGAAAATTATGTCTTACTGCCATATGATTTTTTTTTTTTTTGCTTTACATCCAAACTAAGTTAGACTCTGAATTACTGTTTTGTACACGGAGGATTTACATTAGTCAGAACACCTTTGCAACAATGCCTTGCTATTTACAACCAGCTTTACAACTATCACAAATCATGACAAGTGTAACAATGTCGTAAAAGTCAGGGCTGTTCGGACTGTGCGTCGTTACAGTCACTTCTGTCACTTCTGTGACTTATGATCCGCCATGACACTTAGTGCCAGCTAAGGTTATAGCAAAAAGGTGGGACAGTGGGGGCTTAATGGTTAGTCACATGATGGAGGAGAAAATGAGAGGATAAAGGAAACATAAGAAGTATGACTAATGTTCAACATGGATGCACAGCATCAAAATAAGGTGGAGATTTTAAAGAGAAAATTTAAAGTAATGGTAGGCCAGGGTTGGGGGTGGAATTTCCCTAATGTTTGCCCTCCTTCCTAGGCTGGGTGGACAGGCTTATGTGTGGGACCTAGAGGAGGCCTAGGCCTCACGGGGATCGGAAGCTGACCATCCTGAAGCAGACCAATATGGGTGGCAAATTATGTTTTTTATACAATTATAATTATGTATAATTATGTGGCCGATAAAGTCTCATGTTCATTGCGCTGTGAAGCATATTAACTGGTCATTTTGAAATATCTTTCTATTCCCAACACGATCACCTTTTTCTGTTCCTCTAGGGTCCTCTATGAGTTCATAATGAATCACAATGCAGATATAGCTACAGTCCACACTGAGATAGAAAAAAAGTTTGGAATGAAACACTGAACATAGCATGGAATCATTTGCAGGAGTGTGACTTGTGCTAGAGACGGCACTGAGAAGGTATGGAGGGCTCAGTTTGCAGAACTGGAAGAAATTAATGGATAGTACAAGTAGGCGTCGTTTCAAGCACTGATGATTGTCTTAGTATTGGTGATATTGATGTAAACTGTGATTGATGTAAGGAAACACAATACATCACAATTTTCTCTTCCTTTGACTAGATTGTCATAAAGAAACCCGAGAAAGAATCTCTAGACCTTTGTTTGAGTGAACTTCGAGAAAGAGTCTCTAAGCCATCATTTGGAGGAACATGTCTGCTCAGACAGCCCAGTAGGCTTTGGTTGAGAAATTAGCTGCTGGTCGCCCTCTTTTGGCGAAAACCGGTCAGTGCAGGTAAGCCTGCTTATCATACAGCAGTGGGCACTTTTGACTTTGATTCTATGTATTGGATTGGCTGTACTTTAAGACTACAGTCTATTGGCTGTTTCTTTAGCAAATAGCCCGGCAGCTGTTGTGATCACAGAAGAGTCACCAGTAATGAACACAATGCAGCAATACACTCATGTTAAACCCCCAGGTCTTTGTGGTTCTGCTCAGTCGGATTCCTTTATACCAGGCGAAATAGCACAGCTATCATGTCCCGTTTAGCTTTTAGATTAATTTTAATCAGGAACTCATTAACTGCAGCATAAAATTACCTTAATATGGTCAATGAATCTTAAAACAGAGTTAAAATATCATCTTCGTAGTATATTTTTTGTCAATTTTAAAGAAGGGGGCATATATTACAATTATTGATGATGTTTGTCATGTAGTTATCACGTTCTGTTCTGCCGAATACCGGTGGCTGGTATTAGAAAACAAGGCTGAATCATTTGTCAATTTACCGACACTGACCACTAGGGGGCAGTCTGCACCGATTAGGAGGGTAAAAATAGTATGTGTAGACCGATACCAAATAAAACATGAATAAACAGTCATACTTATTCCCAAATGTTTTTATTATAATTTAATGTGTTTTGATAAAACTCTTAATGGAAACTGTTCCTCAAATTTTTTTGAAATATTTGTTTCAAATATTGTACAAATATTATTTTAACATCTGACGTTTGTGTAAATTCCAAGAGCTTAACATTATCGTCCGCTTAACGTCCGTAAATGTTTCACCTTTTCAAAGGGCTTTGGAACAGCAATGCAACTGCCTATGTGTATCTTTTTTGTGTATGAGTACTACTGTATGGAGTATACATGTGCAATAAACGTCATGTTTATTCGATTTGTGTGTGTTCTCTTTTGTGCAAGTCTTAATCTAATGTTCAGTGAATTTCAGTACAAAAAAGTAATCTGTAGACACTACAGTGTGAGAAATTAAAAATAAATTGCAATAGAAATGGTTATAGGGTCACCGCATATAGGAGGCGCCCTAACCTTCTGCCCTGTGGTGCACGGGACGGGTCTGCACCATCCCCTAAGACCCTCACCATGATCAAAAGAGGGAGTGATTCTTGCAGAAAAGATCGTCAATGGATTTATATAATAAGAATTAATCTTGTGTTTTTCTTTAAATTATGGGTACTGTACATATTGCACTGACCCTTAAATCACTGCATGTGATCCTTTGCATCACTGGATTGATTAAAAAATATTATTGTATTATTATAGTATATTATTATTGTATGAGTATACAAAGCACTCAATGGTCTCAGGCCTCCATTCATTTGTAACATACTTGCATGCTATGATGGGGTACAATGCACCCAGAGGGCATCTGGGACAGGTTTACTCTGTGCTACCAGAATCAAAACCAAACAGAGTGAAGTACCTTCCAAGTTTTGGGCTTCCTGTCTGTAGAACAAGCTTCCAATATCAGGGTTTAAAGCAATACTGCTTGCTGAACAGTAAACCAATCAGCAGGTTGCACTGTGTCAGGAGTCGCTGCTACTCCCCTGGATCCCATCTGATTCCCCCCAGGTGTCTCTCTCATTATCCCCAACCCTAGTGTGCTAACCACCCTCACCTGCATTGTGTCAGCCGCCACTAATATGCATTAGTCCTGTATATGTAAGTGCTTCCCTGCCAGTCTGTGATGTCAGTCCTCTGGATGCTGTGCTCTTACCTGTCCTAGGCTTCCTGTTTTGATCCCCTTGTGGTCTAGTTTCCCTGCTCCTCTTATACCTGCTAAAGCCCCATTTGTCTTCCTTAAGTCCTGCCCTCAAGTCCTTTGTTTCACAAGTCAAGACACTGCCAGTACAACGTAACTTCTTTTTAGCTAACTGTTTGTTTTGACTTTTAGGCTTTTGTTTTTATTGTCTTTTAAATGTGATTGTAATGTGTAAATGTGATTGTAATGAGTAAATGTGATTGTAATGTCTTCTGTTTTAAGGTATCCCTGTGTCTCTGTAAAGCACTTTGAATTGTCTTGCCTCTAAATCATGCAATATAAATAAACTTGCTTTGCCTAGAGCCATGGGTGTCTAAAATTATCCATCTTGACAAATGTTTGATAATCTACCAATGAATGCCATGTTTACAGGGAAACATTACACCCCTCCGATGCACAGCTCACTGAGTGTTTGCTCTGTTTTTGTACCTGTGCAGCACAGTCTTCCCTTCACCAGGCGAGGAAGTTTCCCTTTGCAGGCTGACATGGCAGGATATGGGCGGGTGTGCGACTGCGACGTGTCTGACACTGGAGAACAGCAGGGGCATTGGAGGGGCACGGCGGGGCGGAGGACACGCACACCTGGAGTAAAATGGGCCTCTAGAATTTGCACCATATGCAGACATATTAAGCTGGCAATCATTATTTTGATTAGGTTTACATATATAGCATTGTTGTGCATGTATTGATTGTAATTATTTGTATCATGTGTCTTTGCACTTTGTCTTTGTTTTGCACTATATGTCTGTGCACTTTATGTATCTGCTGCATGCACGACTGATCCCCTCTGTGAATAGTAAAATACCCTACATCAGAGGCGATTCTAGGACCTGACCCTTATCGGGGCTCAGCCCGCGGGAGAAGTACGGTGCTAGGAAATGTATATGAAAATACAGCACAGATTGTTAAATGGTTTTATAAAATGTATTTGTCAGCAGGGCAGCAGCAAAAAAAATAGGGAGCTAAAAGGGGCCCAGATGCGCCTGTGTCCTGCATTTGTATTATGTTTTAATTTCAAATGTTAGGTGGTAATTGAAAGACAGAGTATTTAGAGAAATTCATTTCAAAGGCATTGAGGGTGTTCCCTGCCTTATGCCCTTTGCTGTCTGGGATGGACTCCAGGAACATCACAACCTGTACTAGATTAGAGGTTTGAAGATAGGTGGATGGATGGATGGACAGACAAACAAACAGATGGATGGATATTTCAAATGCTTCCACAACACAATGTGCATATATTTATGTTGAAAGCTAAAAGATGTTTACTGCAACTCCATATTCACCTTGGTTATCTGTGTGTGCATGATTTCTATCACTCAATTGGGAAAACTTTCTAAAATTAGTTTGGACTGAATGCGGTCCAGTCCCGTTAAGTCTAAGTAGCTTTGCGTGGATGTTTGAGAAAGTGTCAAAATCGAAATGTATGTAAGGAATTAATTAAAAAAGGAAATAGCTGAAAAATGAATTGTTAATTAAACATGAAGAGCTGGGATTGCGCGCACGTTTCCGTCGCACGTCACTCATCACTCAGCCTGAAGGGGGCGCCGTATCTGTCGCTTCGCAGCCGCGTTTGAAGGCACTCTATAGACGTGAGCCTTAGCTCAGTGCGTAAATAAATGTAGTCAAGATGGCTGCCAATTGCAGTGGGCATACTGTAGCACTCCTAATGCTGCCAATGCCCATCAAGCTGCGTTTCTCGGAAATTATAGTATTCCCATACTATGTGGGTATTAATTTAATACAGTGGCTATAATATTAGGTAATATGTCATGCTGTTAAGAGTACTTTTTATAAATCTGGCAGGAATTCTGTTTGTGCTGAGCTGCAGGAATTATGGATGAAATCAAATCAATTTCAAATGGCTCTTTCTGGAAATGTGAAGACTTCGGTAAACTTTTTCTCCTCATTTGACCTGTGCTGGTGAACCCCACCGGTTTATTGGTTTATTGTGATCTATTAATAGTTAATCATGCTTTAACACTTAACGAAGACCCCACTAACTCATACCACAGACGAATACTATCCACGGTGCGGGACGTTTCCCTACACATGAAACACTCTTCAAATGCGGTATATGTCATAGTCCCCAAAAGATATTACCGTGTAAATTCCAAGTTTATGCAACTTTTTCTTCGGTAGTACTGTAACACAGCTCACTCGTTTCGCATAACGAAATGGTCTGCTTTTATACCATTGAGCACAGCACTGCCTGAAGTTGAATAGTTATTTAGGCATGATTGTGAATTATAATAATCATAAGTGTCATCTATGCAATAAAACTGTTTGTTAAATTCATAGCAAATATTTCATAATTAATGATGCGGTGACAATTGACTTGGTAGTAAAATATAGACGATCTGTTTAGCCGGTCTCTGCACCCAAAAGACCCCAGCTGGTTAACAGCTGACACCCCAAAGCCCCTTTCTGGGACAGATACCCGCTGTACACCATTGGCCAGTTTGGACCAGGAAAAAAATCCTGGTTTTCCTTTTTCTGGGTCTCTTGCTACTTAGCCGATACGGTGAGGGAGGGCGTCGGGAAGGAGTGTGCGGTGCGCCGGTGTAAGGCGCTGGCATCTGCGCTGCTCCGCTCTACGTGTGCGCCAGCAGGTGCCAAAGACTACATGTGTTATATTTGTGAATTTTACTCGTTTTTCCTTTTCTGGTCCAGGGTACACGTATCGGAGTGCGTGCTTCCGTCCTAAATACATTTTGCTTCAAGTATTACTTCAAAATACTGCTTTGGGATGTCCTAAATAAAAATATAAGAGGAAGTCCGTTGCAATTTAATGATCTTTGATGAAGAGTTCTTTGTACCTTTTTTTTAAATCGCGATTGAAGTACTGTGGGACCAAGATACTAAATAGACTTCGGTAAGTTCTGCATAATGCGTAATGTCGATGAGCTGATAATACTTGAGTATATATGTAGAGCTAAAACTGTGACTCGTGGTGTGATTATATAGCTATTAAAGTATTGTACATTTAGTGCTGTGCTGGGCATTACTATCCGACGGTTAAACGCCCTTTGTTGAATGAAAGTTAGTTAAAATGACAAGGGAATAATATTTCCACAATCAAGACTTCACTGATATAGGATATTAAAGCTATAATTGAAATTTACTGATTGTCGTTTTAATGTATTTGAGAATGTATCAGGCATAAATAATACAATATATAATATCATATAATATAATTTGAATTACATTGATTTTTGCTTTACATAAAATCTTAAGTGCAGGTATTGGCTTCAGTGCGTTTGCCTGGTGAAATGTAGCCTAAAAATGTAGAGAAACTAAATAACATATTACAACAGAAACAAATAAATATATAATATCTTTTTACTTATATAATAATCATAATGGCCAAATGCATAGTTTAAACATGGTGGTTCATCTAATTCTCGTGTAACAGTTGCAGCTTCATCCTTTCTGCAAGGCTACCTGACTGCTCAGCTCATAGCTTGTGCAGATCGTCCTATAAAAACGAGACACGCGTGAATGATACGCGGCTGCAAAGACGCTAAAAGAACAGCCGTAACGCTTGGATTGCATTTAGACCACGTGGTGTCATATATGTGTAATGACGTATTCATTATTTAGCTTTGGGTCGTTCCTGTCTTAAGTCGAGACTTTAAGTTAAATTAACGGGCTTTTGAATTAGTAAGTGTAATACGTACGTCCCTTAACAAAACTCAGGTTCGTATGACAATAACATCTTTGGAAATACGGGAAGTGAGATCAATGCCTAGTCTTGGATGTTTCTGTAGGCCTATGTTGTTAAAGATGAACTAATGCATGAGTGGATTTGCAAAATTTATCTCCAAACGTCATAGTTTGGTATAGTTTGGCTTCTGGGACAGTAACAACTGGGTTTGCCCGCAAGCATAAACCATATGTCACAAGCCTTAGATACAGTCTAGGCAGTGACAAGTCTTTTTTAAAAAGGAATGCGAGTTATTTCAGCCACTTTCAAAATAGTGCGTATAGGGAACTGTCATGTGATCTTATTTAAGACCCGTATGTAACCTTCGTTCAAAAATGTGTCTTTCAAACTGCTCATAGGGGTTTTTCCATATTTTTGCTGGAAAGAGGGATCTAGGCCTACATTAGATACAGCTCTCCAAAAACAGCAGTCAACTTTCTGCATGTTGAAGGTCATAACATCTGTCCAGCAAATTATAATAAATGTTATAATCGCATATTTTGAAACTTTCCGTATTCATTACTATGCATAACGTCCTTCTATTTTTAGTTATTATTTATGACCCGAGGCTCAACCAAAAAAAAATAAAAAGCCGTACAGCTCCATTCCTCTTGCGAATATCTTCTGAACTTGTGCCTAAAATGTAAATGCTTCACACTGGTTCCCCCCTGGGTCTGATGGGATTACAGTCAGATAATTGTTTGCCAGTAAGCGTAACGTCGCTTCTGAATTTGAGTTGCAGCATATTTATCCATTTTCAGGCAAAGGACTGCCTTATAGGGCTTCTTCTGCATTTGAAGATGTTCTCATTATGGGCTGTCAAGCAGAGTCAGTCTGTTTCTCTGTCGCAATAGGACACGCGGAATGCACACCACGCAGTAGTATGGCACATCATTGCCTTAAAGCTCACATTTAAAAAAAAAAAGGCTTTAGCTGTGTTTCATAGAAATTGGGCCTACAGACAACAGATGTGCCTTGTATAAAACATGAATATTCAGCTGTCTATTTAGTTGTATACTGTATTTTCATGAGAATCATAAGTGATATTCAAGGGAATAATAATGAACAATTAAAGAAATATAAAAATAAACATGCATATAGGTATTCTGTGATTTTTTAAAAATTGTTTAGCGGTAGGAATTCGACTTGAAGAGGAATAGCGTTCCATTCTATTATTATTATTATTATTATGATTATTGAGATATATATATATATGTGTGTGTGTGTGTGTGTGTTTCCCTATTAATTAATTGAGGTTTTTACATTTCATTTACATTCCCAAAGACTCGATAATGGGAGAAGGTCGATATGCAGGCTTGGCCAGATATAGGAGCCCAAACAGAAACCTGTCGTTTCTCAGCAGCCGGTGAGCGTTCGGTCGGGTGGCATCATGGTGGCGCAGTGGGGGCTCTTGCTGGCCTGGATGCTGCTGCTGACCATGGGCGCTGGAGCGCACTCAGATCCCTCCAAACGTAAGCAGGGTCTAACTACCAACAGAACAGTTCTCAGCTCTATGGAAATCATGTGCTAATTAAAATGCTAATTGATCTCATATAAGTCTTTTTCTAATAAGTCATTTTATATGGTCGTGTTATCTTTATTAAATACGGCAATGATGAATACCGGCCAGTCTCCCAGTCGGTTTAAAACATCCTTAAATGAGATGCGTGATTCGAGAGCCCTTTAGCTGTGCGGTCCTAATGCCGCCGGTCCATGCGGAGCCGCTTCCCTCACGCAGCTGCTGTTGCTCATCGCCCCTCCAGAGTCAGACCCGTTCTGCGCGTTTCAGGAGAAGCGGTACAGAGTGGGAGAGCGCTGGCACCCGCACCTGGAGCCCTACGGATACGTGTATTGCATTAGCTGTCTTTGCACTGAGGTACGGATTGTGTTCCTCGTTCAGCCGCCTTCAGCGGGTTTTCAGTGCCTATTGTGAGTTTTTTTAATTAGGTTGAAGTAATATTATACAAAAAATGAGGACTTGCGACAGGTCAAATTTATACCTGGGAAATATGTCTATACATGGAGTATACTTCTTCTAAATGAGGACAAAACTAATCTCAGTTGGTCTGTGACATATTTTACACGGACAGTGAAAAATATTTCTTATTTGTGACAATAATTTAAAAGTGTAAGTGATTAGAACCAAGATCTGGAAGATTTAAACATCTCTGAATTCCGCTGAGCAGTTGTGGATCAGTGCTGTGACTCTGCCCCCTACAGGGGGGTAACGTGCAGTGTGACCGTATAAGGTGCCCCCCCCTGAAGTGCCCCAGCCCCGTGCCGGTACCGCAGCAGTGCTGCCACCGGTGCCCAGGTAAGCCCCTTCTGGGCCAGAACCCCCCAGTGTCAGAGAGATCCAGCTTCAAACTGCCTTCCCAATCCTCTGCTATCAGGCTGTATTATTCAAGCTGTGGATCAGACCCATCAACTATATAGAAAAAATGCCTAGTGGACCAGACCCGGTATGTTTCTTACGTGTTTTGTATAATGGCTCATAGGTCACATGTGAAATGAATTTTAATCCATTCATCTTCCCTGAATAACCACATTCAACCACAATAATAATAATAATAATAATAATAATCATCATCATCATTTATTTTACTTGCCACATTCCCTGTAGGTGTGTCTATGTACCATGCATAGGTCAAGTGCGTACAGGAAATAGATAGATTATTATTATTATTATTATTGCCCATGATATTGTATGTTATGCATTTATATTCACGTGTAGGTATTGGCAGACATATAGCCACGCATTATAATGCAGTGCCCGTGCCCTTGTGTGCGCAGTGGTGTCCCCAGCACCCCCAGCTGCCCACACCGCAGGGAAAACCTGTGATTATCACGGCATGCAGTACCAACACGGGGATGACTTTGTGCCGGAGGGTCTCTTCCCCGGGCGCCATGCCAACCAGTGTTCCCAGTGCAGCTGCTCTGTGAGTGTCTGGCCTGGACCGCGGTGGCCATCATATATGGCTGTCTGCACTGTTAGTGGAATATAATTAACTCATTACATTAGTCCTGTTATACCAACTGCTTCACTATCATGGAGCCTTTCAGGGAGGCTACAGTGTACCTTCTGTACCTGTCTGAAAGCTGCATGTTGGTTTTGCTGGTGGGGTGACAATTTGGGGGGGGGGGGGGGGTGTCCCCGGCTTGGTCTTCCGGGGAGGCAACGTTTACGGGGGGCGGCGCCCCTGTCCAAAGCCGCCCGGCCCCTTCCCCGTGTCCGTCCCGGGG
>JAODKM010000002.1:2429033-2440026 GCA_026780845.1 Petrocephalus sullivani
CCAAATATGGACCATTCACCATTACTCCTGTACGTAGAGGACCCTGAGCTATGCGTGTCATCACCTTTCGGCCAATGACCGACATCCTGTTAGCCAAATATGGACCATTCACCATTACTCCTGTACGTAGAGGACCCTGAGCTATGCGTGTCATCACCTTTCGGCCAATGGCTGACATCCTGTTAGCCAAATATGGACCATTCACCATTACTCCTGTACCTAGAGGACCGTGAGCTATGCGTGTCATCACCTTTTGGCCAATGACCAGCATGCTGTTAGCCAAATATGGACCATTCACCATTACTCCTGTTACGTGAACTCCTACTGCGATCAAGGCCCATAACTGACTAGCGGGACCCCAGTCACTGGCATAAGGGCATATTGTGTGAACATTCCCAGTTGTTAACAGTGGTATGAACCATCGTAACTGAATAAATGATTTCAGCATGCCAATTAATTTACATGGACGAATTGTTAATGTGTTGCACCTGTTGCTTGGGGATGAAAGGGACGTCTGTGCATTATAGGATGAAGCTGTGAAACGCAGTAACCCAAACAAAGACATTAGTCAGGACAGGCAAAACTGCTTTTCGATATTGTGAATTCTTATTACTATAACACCATAGAGGTTTTGGAAATTGTGTACTGTGTTGGATTCGTAATATTCAAAACATTGTGTGCAGCCTTGAATGAAGGTCGATATTGATAGCATATGCTACCTCTCAGATTTTGTAGATTAGATTAGATTAGATCAATTTTATTGATCCCAGTGGGAAATTCTTGTCCATATAGCAGCAGCATATAATAGAGTGTAAAATGGATGAAGTGCACAGACAGTGCAGGTAGTGCAATCAAGTAACCATGGAGAGAAGTACCCAGTACACAGATAGGATCCTGAAGAATGTAGCTTCTGGGACACCGTGGTTTAGCCTTTTTGTGCCATTTGCCTACATATGACTAATGTGGACTGTTTGTGCATCTGCTCCATCTTGAGACTCTGGAGACAGAGACGCGTCGTGGGACTCGGTCGAAGCGGAGAGTCCCCGCCAGCCGGCAAACCGAGAGGCGGTATGTAGCATGCGGGACACGCCGCGGCCTCATTCTTTATGTCAGCTCCGCGACCCTCTCGGGAGTTCCCTGCCACACCTACAGATTATCGGCACAGCTGGGACCGGGACACGCGCTCTCTGCATGCCCGGGACCTCATTAGTGTATGACATCTCCCAACATATTTGCTGCGAGGTGACCTAAAATCTGGATCTACTCATGCACGGGACACAGCACAGATACATGCTGTACAGCACGTGTACGTGACAGGTGCACAGCATATGTTTTAACCCACAAACGGAGACCTGGATGTGGAGAAGCGATTACGGTCATAAATATTCGCAGAATTATGCACCTCAAAATGCCCTTTGAAAACTCAGCATTCAGACGGTAATGGCCAGCATACCAAGTACCTGATTCGAATGCTACCTGAGGCTTATACGTCGTTTTCAAATTTGAGCGTAATTTGTGCTGCCAACTAGCTACACATTTTGGCATTAATTCCATCAGCTAAGTTATAATCAATAACATCTCCACAGGACGATGAAATCTCACCCAGATTTCCTCATTTTATAGCATTTTTAACACTGGAAGCTATGAGTCTTTGGTCTTCTGTAAGGGTTCCCAGACCCAGACACATGTTTGCATGCCTGTTTTTGTGGGGACTTTCCACAGGTTTTCATCTAAGTGTAATTTAAGGCAAGGCAAGGCCAGAACAAATATACCAATGAGCTGGCTAAATCTACAGAGGGGGCGACCCCCTTACCACCCAGGCAGCTAAATTAATGGAGGGGGACCACGTTTCCAGGTTGGTGAAATTTGCAGAGAGGGTGAGAAACGTGGAGGTACATGATAGCCAGAGTGGTCCAAGCATGTGCGGAGTCCTGTCTCTTTATTCAGTTACGGGTGGGAACTCTGCTCACATGTCATTTCACCACATGGCCAGCAGGGGGGATCATGTGTAGCTATGCAGGTTAGGCCATTACACCTGTGATCAGAAGGTTGCTGGTTTGAATCCCTTTCCTGGCAGAATAATGACATGTCTGTTGGCCCTTAACCCTCTGAAATAGTCCAGTCATATATATATGCATTCAGACCCCAGGCGTCAGTCTCAGCTACATATAGGTGTGTGTTTTAAAGGAGAGCATGATGGGATATGTAAAAATAAACATTCCAATTGCCTGTGCAAATGCCAGATAAAGCAAGGAAAAACTGAGACATAATGGTGCTTTTATAAATATTTTTGCACATTCCCTACATTATTAGCAGGTGAGCTAAAGCTGAATTACGTAAAGCTTGGCCAGACTCCTCCGCGCACAAGCCCTAATGTGCATTAGTCAGTATGGTCAGTGACCCAGGTGCTGGCGTGTTTCCCACAGAGGCACTCGTACCAGCGAGCGCAGCATGAGCTGCTGCCCTCCCACTCCCTGGCCGCCCTCCCCCGCCAGCTCGGCTTCCGCTCGCACCGCTGGCCGCTGGGTGACCGGAACCAGGCGGCTGGGACCACCGTGCAGATCGTCATCGACAAGCATGAGCAGCACAGCTGGGGTGAGGCCCCCTTCAGGCTGTGACACACGGCCGAGGACGCTTCCACCAACTCTGTGCTGGTGCCGGGGCTTTTTCCTGATCCAGAACTGGTTCCGCACATTTCTGCTCCAATAAACTGGCACTGGGCAAGATAAAGTGGCTCTAGCTGGTCTCACAACTTGGAAGCGTAATATCAGCAGAAGTAGGACTGGCTATTGCGCCCACATAAACAGAAAAATAATAATGCTAATTGCTGCATTAACAACAGTAATAAAAGTATCTGTCAAAGCATTGTGTTAAGTGTTCTTGTAGCTAATGCTAATTAGGTTACATTATTGATAAAAGACAAAACAAAAATAATTTTACATACATTTACATACATTTACATTTGCTATGAGTTACTAAGGTCGCTTGATGTTATTACTGAAAGCAAGCCTGTACACAGCTTGTAGTGTCTTCAAAATAAAAAAATACAGATAAAAGCAAAGCATTTTCTTACAGTCTGCCATGACAGCTAACTTCTTTTTTTCGTTTAATTGTGAAGTTTGAATATACAAACAATTTGTGCTCATATAAGAGAAACAATATTCTATATAGAGCAAGGCACACTGTTGAAAAACAGGATGAGAGTTCACCTCAGTGTTGTACCCTCACTTCTGCCTATGTGACATTTTCATTCTGTTCCTTTTTTAAATCAGTGGAAACGCGGGCAGGTTCTCAACAGGCACCAAGAGAGAACCAGCCCAGCACTGGCACCAGCGCCGCGTTGGTGGAAACGAGGTAGTAGTGCCTTGCTAGGCTAGGAGTTCCCAACCTTTTAATGTCCATGGGCCAGTTGATGGCTATGGGGGGTGGAGTGGCTGGCAGCGGCTCTGCAGCCCAGTGGAATGCTGGCCACAGATGGTACTGGTACACGGACCTGGTTTTGGGAACCCCTACAATAGGCACTCTGCCAATTAACATTGTTTGTGAAATTAGACTGCTATGTCCAAGCGATTCTAGGATTTGACCCTTTAGGGGGTCAAATCTAGTGGATAAATTGCTAAATTGATTTAGGGAAATCATTTTTCAGGGGGGCAAAAATAAAAAGACAGCTGAAGTTGCCCTAAATAGGTTCTAGAATATATAGCTATGTCCCTTTATAAAATCATTCAGCTGGACCCCTGGCATCAGCAAAACAGTCCAGAAACAGAAAAAATTGCTTTGCGTCTTGAGACTCTTCAAATAGAAGTTATAATACAAACATTCTGAACAATTCTGACTAGTAAGAGTATGCCAGACTATACACTATTTGTGTAAAATCACGAGGAACCCATGGATGACGTGAAAAACCAGCCCAAGAAAGGAAGCTACTTTTTCACAGCTTGCACATCAGCTGCGAAATAAGACCTGACATCCCTCTGTGAAATACGTTCCTATTTCTCTTAAATGGTTATCTCCCATCTCTGAATGGCTATAGTGGGAATGTGTAGATGGATAAGGAGCACAGTGTCACACAGCTTTGTGTAGCATGTCTACAATACTGCATCACGGATTTTAAAATAAGGGGTCTACTTGTGCTACTGGTGTTACCAGTGGGATTACCAGGCTAATCAGGTTCTTCCTCTTCTGTGTCTCTCCTCACCCAGTATGTGTCTCCAACGGTAAGACCTACTCCCACGGCGAGTCCTGGCACCCCGTCCTCCGCTCCTTTGGCGTGATGGAGTGCGTCCTCTGCACATGCAACGTCACCAGGCAGGAGTGCAAGAAGATCCAATGCCCCGAACACTACCCGTGCAGATACCCCCTGAAGGTCGAGGGCAAGTGCTGCAAGGTTTGTCAAGGTACGGTGTGGCTCCTAACACATGTGGGGTGTGAAAGCAGAGATAAGGGGGGTAAACATGACCTACCCAACAAATGGCACTAGTGCAAGGCTACTCTGCTGTCCAGTGAAAATGTATATCCGGGTATAGTGAGTAGGTGAACTAATGCTAGTGCAAAGATATATAGAAATATAGAAAATGGTTCAATGATACATGGGCAACAGCAAACCATGGCAAACCAAACCAAAACCAAAACACAGAGCCGGATATACAAAACTTAGAACCACGTAGGAGGACTGACTGTTACTGTGAATAATAATTTTGATGAGGTTACGAATAGATGGGTTGTTCCTGAGAGTCCAGCACGGACGAATGATCATGTGGGTTGTGGGGTTTAACGGTCACATCAAATGAAGGAAACAAATGGTGAAAACACTATATAAGCTAATTAGAATCTCCAAAACACAAGGGAACAACAAAAAGAGACATGAGCTTCTACACAATTTTTATGTAGATAAGATCCTACCACCTGCTTTATATAGCTTCCTCCTGACAACGCCCCCTTGCCTAGCTAAGCCCCCTTAAAGCGACAGGCATTTTAATAGTAACAAGCATTAACAGGTATGGTGAAAAGGTGTGAGCGCCCCCTGGCCTCTGGGAGAGCACATTACCCCTTCCCTTGTGCTCATTGAACTGAGCATGTGAAGTGTGACAAGGTCTTCGCCAGACGGGCAGGCGACGCGGGCAACTAACAGCAATTACCCCCGTAACTGGTATCAGCAGCATAACAGTGGGAATTAAATGAATAGATAAATAGATGTATTTGCACAGAAAACACTTCTGCTATTCTGGTATTATTCTGATGGGAATCCTAAGAGATTGTAATCCAATTTTTTAATGGATAGTGTTCGTAAGTCCTTGTATATCTGAGGCCAATTATTCAGATTTGTTCTCTTAATCTGATGAGTCTGACGGCTTAGGTTTCATTAATAAAATGTGCCCTTCTGTTGTCACATCCATTAGAGTGCCATGAACATCTTTCTTGACAATTTAAGGTTTTATTTTCTTTCTGCAGCTTTTTAGAGCGGTTTAAAAATACTGGAAGCAAAATACAACAAAATGTAAACAGGTTTTTGTTAATGCCATTTTTTTAAGAGATTTGTGTGTGTAAAATTAAAGGGGAAATGAGCCATAGGGCAGATTGTGTCTAATTTGGCATGAGGGTGTCACCCCCCCGAAGACGCCCATGGACTTTCCACTGCTGAAGGACGTTCTGAAGCTGGCTAGCTTGAAGCCTGGAGCAGCACCAAGCAGCAGCATCCAAGCCACTCAGGCTTATGGCCTGGCTTCATTTCACAAACAGCCAACGAGGCCACTTGCAGCTGGAGTCTGTCGTAGGGGCTGAGGATACAGATAGCCACCGGCAAGCCAAGAAAGGGTGGAGAAACCGCTGGTATCTCATGCATTCCTAATGTTCCTGGATAAATTGCGGCTGGCACCGCAGGGCCCCATCACGGTGCGGGATCGCAAAACGAAACGAAAACGAGCAGACGGCTTTGAAAGATGGATAACGAGCTGCTTAATCAGCTTTCCAACTGGAAAAGGATTCATATGCACTGCAGAGCCAGATTCATCATTTAATAAACATGATCATAGCTGCATTTAATCTAACATTCTGGAAATGAGCTAAAGCCATTAAATAAACTAGAGCATTTTGACCTGTTCTTCCTAAATGATTCTGAAGGATTCATCAGCAGAAGTCGTTTAAATGGATCTGCTGCCAATATTTCTTAGGACAATTGTTAGTTGCACGCATTGACTGACTGAAATCCAAACCCTTTTTTCAGGAATGTGAATTTCCAGGCAGTATTGTTATACTGGGCTGAGATGTTGTTTTGATGTGTTTCATGAGGCTTGCTTTTGCTTGTGTGTGAGATGGTCCTTTGTCTCACCAGCAGAGGAGCTGGCTCTGAAGGATGAGGACAGCAGGGAGTATTTCTGCGGTGAGGAAACATGGCCAGTGTATGAGGCTGTGGTCTCCGCGGAAGAGGGCAGCATCAGGACCATTGCCCTGGAGACAGAGCCATCAGAAGAAGCTGAGCTGCACATATGGACCATTGTCAAAGGTATTCTCAAGTTCTATTAAGCAATCCTCTGTCCTTGGGAGGGAGGGTTGCTGTGGTACTCTGGTAACGGAATTTTTGTGGGGACTCGCCATTAATTTCTATGGGGAAAATCCCAAATCCCAACAATGACAACCCTAACTCCTGCCCAGCCTTAACCCTAACCATAAGTAATCAAACAGAATTTTTAAAGAAAGACTTTTGCTACATCCACTACATGGAGAAACAGCTCAGGATCCCAGTTGGCGACACCCCCAGCCAGTACACAGTCCAGTCCCACCCTCTAGAATTGGCCATCTGTCAGCTGGAGCCTTGTGTTACGTAGCCGTCCCCTTGACCTGGTCCAGCCCCTTGGGTCCTCAGCAATGAGGATCCTGTAAGCCAAATCACCCTCAGGGAATCTAGCTACATGGCCACAGTGCAGTATATTGTCTTACAAAGATATTGGGAGCTCCACACGCACCTTTCCAGTGACCTCTTGACATGTTCAACATTCTCTGTGCAGACATACACGCTGCTGATGGCTCTGCCTAAGAGGTAATTAAATGCCTGGATCATGGTTTTTATCCAGGACACTTGCATACCAGACACTCAAAGTCCTCGCTCAGTCTCTCGAGAGCCCCAATCAGAGCCTTCATGGACTCCAGGAAGATCACAGCATCAAGATCAGTGAATCTTTCCTCACCAAGAGATGCCTCACAGCCTCTGGACTCCATAACCCTGCCCAACACCCAGTCCATGCAAGCATTGAATAGAGCAGGAGCAGGAACACACCCCTGACAAAGCCCAAAATCAACTGGGAAGACTGCAGAGAGGTTCTCCCTCCACTCTGCACAGCACTCGCAGTACCAGTGTGCAGGCCGGCCATGATGTCCAGCAGCTTCAGGGGGATCCCGCAGAGTCTCAGGATGTCCCATGCAGCAGCTTCATCGGCTGAGTCAAAAGCTGATAGCAGTGTTATCCCCCTGTAGATGCTACCATCCAGGCGATCCCCCTCCCCCGTCCAGACAGGGACAGCAAGTCGCTTTTACAAGGCGGCTGGGATGAAGCCCGTCTACCAAATGGAAGCAGATGCCAGGAGGACAGCCTTACCACCAGCCTGGCAAAGTTCACCCAGGTTACCGCAGATCCCTGCAGCCTTCCCTACCCTCAGTTGGTAAACCACCTGTGCAATCTCAGTGAGATTGGGTGGTTCACAGCTAATCAGAGGACCAGCCTCAAGAACTGTGGCCCCAGAGATCTCTAATGGCCTAGTTGGAGGATCAGCTTCAAACGGCTGCTTAAAGTAACTGGCCCAGCAGGTCACAATAGCAGTGCCATCCATAAGGACTGTTCCATCTCCTGCCCTGACTGCGATTGGATGTGTGTAATGCTTAGATCTCTCTGTAAACAGGACATGGCTCAGTAGACCATGTGTGTCAGTTGCTCATAGATTCCTCTAACAAAAGCCTGTCCTCAGAGCCCCCTCAGCCATCCTTCTCAGTTCCTGGTAAAGACCGCACTTGCTATTTAACTGTGGGGGTGCGACTCGTCCAGGGAGACGCAGCCCCTGTCCTTTTCCAAAGGACACTTTCACCACAGTCCCCAGACCCATGGAGACCAACACAATCCTCGTAGCCGCCCTGTCAGTGCCAGTGGTCACATAGAAGTCACCCATGACCAGAGGGACGTGGTGTCATGAGCACCCGTCATCCGCTGCAGTTGCAAATAAAATGTCTTCCTCTTTGAGACATCACTCACTGCGGACGGACCCTAAGACAACAGACGAGACACCCAGAGAGTGCCTTAGCCTGAGTCTCATAATACACCTGCTGAAAAGAGTGCCATCGGACACAGTCTGCATACCTCAGAGAATGCTACCGCTGAAATGCAGTGTTTATGAAGCTCCTCTAACAACAGGTGAAGATGATCATCATGCCCGAGAGACAAGACGTTCCATGTGCCTACCCGGATGGCATGCCTCAAAGTGCCGCCGTGCAGCGGGTGACACCTCAGCACCACGCCAGTTCTGACCCCAATAGGCCTGACCCCATTGGCTCTCCGGCAGGTTAGACTCTTCCGGGGATGAGGCTCCCCGAGGGCTTTCCCCCAATCCCTCCATGATGCATGCAGCCTTCCTGTGGGCAGCCGCAGCAGAGATACTCCCCTGGGGATGAGGCTCCTGAGGGCTTTCCCCCATCCCCTCGATGATGCATGCAGCCTTCCTGTGGGCGGCTGCAGCAGAGATACTCCCCTGGGGATGAGGCTCCTGAGGGCTCTCCCCCATCCCCTCGCTGATGCATGCAGCCTTCCTGTGGGCGGCTGCAGCAGAGCATTCCATCTTTGTGAGGAATTACCATTGACTTCTATTTTACTGCAGTGCGGTGAAGCCTGATGAATGCCTGATGGAATAGCTGGAATAGAATAATATATCCTCAATCCAGAAAAGAAACAACTCTTTGTGATGTGGGAAACTGACAATGTCTGAAAATTTGGCATAGAATTAAATTTTCAGGATGTACATCAGTCTTGTGCCCTGTGCTACTTGGGATAGGAGTCCAGGCCCCCTGTGATTCTAGAGATATTGTTGGAGGTTGGATGGGTGATTCATTAATTAATTCATTAATTGTTGATGTGGTCATTAAGTTAAATGATCTACACTATTTTTCACTGTATACAAACCCTGCAAGCTTAATTATATTATTCCAGAAAGTAAATGACTATCAATTTTGTCTGATCTGAAAGGATATCAGTCATAAATGAAGTGCATGCCTACAGCTAAAACATTGATACATAAATTGATACATACATAAAACATATGGCCAGAACTGCAGACTTAATTCCCTTGTTACATAGTCATAAACACATTGTGTCATCTAGCTAAATCACACTTCACTCAGGTGGTCCGTCTGTGGCTTGACATGCATAACAGCATCGGTTAACTGATTCACTCTATCCTGCTCTCTGGAAGAGCAAACTAACATTTTAAAAAGCAGAGCCTAGTGATAATCTGGCTTCAAATCCATGACAATCGCACACAGAATCGGAATCAGAAAATTTGGACTACTGAAGTGTTTTTAAGGGAGCCTAGTATCACAACACCATGATCACTTTAAAGATGTTGTGGGTGATATCTTATAGTGGTATTCTGTGTAATGAGATAATATAATGTAATACAGCACATTAGGAACTCATGTCACCCTAGGGATTAAAAAGACATCTTGGAGGGGTAGGGGACTTGGTGCATGGCGTCTGCCTGTCTCTTTGGAAACGAGAGTAAGTCGCTTAGGGGGAAAAAACTTTTTTTTCTGTTAGTCAGTGATTTTTTTGTTTTTATAAATGTTCGATGACTTTGAAGGCAGTTTCCTTCTCAGCATGAACGTGTTCAGCAGCGACGCAGTTTTAGTAGCAGTGTCACCCTGAAACTTCTTCTGTAGCAACTAGATAACATGACAGCTACATAAATGTGCTGACAACGTAACTACTAAAATGACGCAGTTAGCGAGACGTAGCCACATAACAGCCCAACATGACACGCTACTGATGAACGTAATAATGATGATGAACTGATGAAAATGCCTTCCGCTGATGTTAAGGAGTACTGTTTTATGTCACATCTGTGTCCATATCATGCTTTAATATTAGACTTGTGGTTCACATAACTGCTGAATGTAGCTTCTCCTTATAGAGGCTTGTCTAGAATTGCCGTCTTCCAACAAAAACAAAGAACTCGCTTCAAAACAGGGCCTCGTTTAAGAACCGATTGTAGGCACGTCAGAAGACACGGTCTGATTAAAAAGTCAAGACTGTTGCCTGATCAGTGCTCCCATTTGTAAAATGACCCTGTATGCTAACATATCAGTGTCTTTACCCAGTCAGTTCTGCCCTGAATTTGTCTGATTATTGAATAGAATTGGCCAAAAAAATGAGGAGTTCTGTGGTATTACAGAACCTGATTCCTTGATGGTTTCTCAAGCTCAGTAGTAGAGTACGTGAAGCCCCAGGACATCGCACTGCAGCTGTGCACATTTTCATGCTGACTTTATGGATAAGGTGCCGACTCTGGCAACAAAGCAGCTATTGGAACGTTAGCGGTGGCGCGTGTGAATAAAGATCTGCCGTGGCTTGTGGGGTTATGGTGATCACTTTCACGCTGGGCTGTAACCGTTTAATGTCAGGGGTGCCGTGTTTCCCTCTTCTGCGTGTAATTCCGCACCTGGCTCGTGGCATTCCTGCTGCTCAGGAAACCTCATCATCATGTAGGATCTCTCTCTCACACACACACACACACACACACACACACACTCGAGGCGAGCCCGCTAAAAAGGTAAAACAGAAGGCCGGCATTTTGAGTTTTATGGCTCGGATTTTAAGGCCCGGGCCTTGAGCAAGCTGGTACCCCTATCCCTAACCACACCTGGGGGGGGGGGGGGGGGGGGGGGGGGCACCCGAAGGACTTGAGAAGAGGAAAAAAAAGGAGGGGGGGAGGGGCGGGGGTTGGGGGAAGGGGGGGTG
>JAODKM010000002.1:2440126-2475879 GCA_026780845.1 Petrocephalus sullivani
CCCCCCACGCTCGCCGTCGCTGGGTCCGACCGTCCCCACTCGCATCTCCTCCCCCCCCCCCCCCCCACACGCGCCGGGGGGGGGGGGGGGGGGGGGGGTGCACACTTAGGTACTGATAAGAGTGAAACAAAGAGTGCTGGTGTCAAGAATCCAACGTGCAAAAAAACACACGCAGTACCTCGAAGAGAGAGGGATCTGTTGTGTGTCGTGTGTTTACCTTTTATCAGTATAAATACCTGTCTGTATGTTTCATTAAATAATATTAATACTTTTGTTACCCTCATAAAGGTATCACATATTATTGCCTATTCTGTCTTCCTCACATAAACAATTATATATAAAAATATATATAGTCATATATGTACAGATATCCACTCATATTCTCATGTCTATCTTGGTGTCGTGGACAAATTAGAAAATATTGAAAGGAATGTAACTGTATACCTTAGTTCACCCTTCTCCTTTCTTTGATCCACTTCTTATGTCGAGCGAATTAATCAAAATGTGTGTTAAACTTGGATCTCAAATTATTGTAATAAGCCCAAGTTAACCACAAATTGTAATTTACCAATGCGTATTTAAGACTGTTATTCTAGGAAACCAATGGCAACTCCTAAACCTAGGACTAAGATGTGAAGTATGGATTTGGAATTGAATTGCTGTTAATAGCATCTAAAGTGCTAGTGAGTGGCAGTGTGTAAGCACGCATACTACGCCCCGTTGTGAATAACCACCACGTATGGTGTAATTTAAATGAGGAATTAATTAATGCAGATTGTACAATGTGGAAATGTCATATTCGGAGTGAAAATAACTGAAATCTCTCCTAAATTTGATTTTGATCATGGATTGTCACTTAATTGCACATATCTAAAGTTAAATATTTTTAATCAAAGTCAACTATATAGTTGCTGTAGTATGGTAATAACACCACTGGACTGCAGCACAACCTCCCTTCTCCAATCAGTTGGCTCAGGCCACTGGTCCAAGCCCAGAATTTATAGACATGAATATTTAATGGGAAATCAAGAAAGTTTATCTTAATCTCAAATGATCTGGGTTCAATAACCCTGTTTGTAAACAACTGGAAGTGTGGTGGCCAAACATACTAACTTTCTTTGGCATCCAGGCCTCCTCAGAAACTTCGAGATCAAGAAGATTCCCCTGATGGACTTCCACAAATACGCTGATTTTAAGCCACTGACAAGGACCACACAGAGTACGTGTTCATTTAAAATTTTAAATTTTAATTTTAAGCTGTATGTCATATAAACATAATAATGTCAAAAACAATTGACATCCACGAAAGTCACACACTGCACTTTCAACAACGTAATTTAGACTTATAGATGATCACATCTGCTGTAGACTTTCAGTAGAAACGTATATTTCCTGCCAGGCCGGTGGAAAATCTTTCGTGAGGGGGAGACCCGGATCAGCCAGATGTGCGCCGTGCGGTCCTGTCGCACAGAGCTGGAAGACTTGGTACGGGTTCTGTTCCTGGACAAGCCGGAGAGGAGCCGTTGCTGAACGTCAGTGTGAACCGTTTGGAGAGGAACGCAGCGACTTTGTAGACGAGACATAAAGCCCCCAGTTATCTCTGAGAGAAAGGAATGTGTAAGACCAATGGTGGAAATGACTTCACAGTTGTGTGATGCAAAGGATTTCTTATGTTCCTGTCTTATGTTCCTGTCTTATGTTCCTGTCAGTGTCTTACAGTAATGGTCACTTATGCCAATGTTTCGCAATACAGTCCTCGGGAACCAGCAGACAGTCCACGTTTTTGCTGGGAACTGAGTGGGAACAAAAATTTTGAATGTCTTGCAAGGAGCTGGGAGAGAGCAAAAACATGGACCGTCCATCAGTGCCCGAGGACCGGGTTCAGAAACACTGATTTAAGTAATGTACGCCAATTGCAGTATCTCAGTATCATTCAGTTTAGGTTGCTTCTCTTTAATGCCTCAAGCATAGTTTTCTTCAAGTTTAAATCGAGTCAGGGTCAAATATGCCTTTTATTTATTAGGGATTCTCAGTGTTACTAAGTAAGGGCTTTTTTATGAATGGCAAAGCAATATAGTAATATATTTTATTAATATTACTAAAACCAGTTTTTTAGATTTTGCTTTACGTTATGTATTTCAGATATCAGAAGTACAAATTAAAGCCTGAAAAGAATCAAATAATAAAACTTTGTCACATTTTTTATGTCACAATAATATGTAAAACAGCAAAGTGCTATACAATATATGTAAAATTGTTAAGCTGCTCGCTGCTTAATGACATGTTGTATTTTTCTTTGTGTTAGATTGTTTATTATTTTTTTGTTTCTCACCCTAAAAATAGCATGTCTTTTATTGTCCATGATTATCCAGCACATACAGTAGGAACTGTTATTCAGCAATAAATGAAGCTACAGGCATGAAAGCGTTGCGTTTTTTTGCAGAATTCAGGCATGTTTTATATGCCTGGACACAATACGGTGCTGATTATAAATGGTCTGATAAAAACCTCAAGATACTAAAGATACTGTATGAAACATATTGCCCTGGAGTGTCTTCTAAATAACAGCATATTAAGCACAATTTCTGTAAATCGCTTTCAAATGAAAAGTAATTGGTAATATAAGTAAATGACTTTATGTATTTATTTTAAAAATGAACATTATCTAATAAATACTCTACAATAATCCATATATTTCAGAATATAATGACTAACAAATAAGAAAAATGAAAATGAAATTATCCATGCTACATATAAATTAGACTAGGTTAGAATTAGATTAAGTTTGTACGCAGTTAGTGGAGTATTTCTGTAAGAATTAGGTTAGCTAGGATTGTAAATGTTCAATTGTTTATGTCTGTCCTACAGTGTCCTGGCATCCCCTCCAGGGGGCTCCCTGGCTGTATCCTGTACTCCCTGAATGAGCCCTATGCTGTTTGGATGGTTATATATGGAAGCAAAGCGAGGTCTTCCTGTGTGATAAACACGTTCCACCTGTGATGGCATTGCTCAGGCTTTCTCTGCTGTCACATGACTCTCGTATTACCGAGAAGGACGCTACTGAACGGCTCAACGGGCGAAAGCCTTCAGGGACGACATGCTGCATTAAGCAATGGACACTAGGCAAGGCAGACTGGCCAGAAGAAGCACAGACTAAAGAGGGGTTCAGGGGGCGCCAGGATTTGAACCTAGAACCTCTTGATCTGCAGTCAAATGCTCTGCCTCTGAGCTACACCCCCTCCTGAGAGGAGCAGCGAGATGGAAACGTGACCTACTTCGATACCTTTCGCGGCGTCGCTTAGAGAAGCCCCTTGCCCTTGGCCCGAGATGACCAGGCTAACTGGATGGGGGGTCCGTGGAGGTCTAGTGGTCAGGATTTGGCACTCTCACCGCCCACAGGGTTCGATTCTCGGCCAGGAAATTTGCTCTGTCTTTTTTTCATCTTTTCCCCTCCTCCTCACCCTTTTGGCTTCGCTCGGTCATTTCGGGCCAAGGGCAAGGGGCCGCTTTAAGAAGAGCCACGAAGAGTAACAAAGTAGGCCACGTTTCCAAGCGTCTACTTGGGCTCCGTTTCCTTTTATTCCCCCCCCCCCCCATCCTCACCCTTTAGGCTGACGTCTGTCCCCTGGGACCTGCACCAGAGCCAGCCCTGGCAGCAGTACAAGTGCACGAGTGCCCTGACCTTTCCTCACACTCTTCTGTTTCTCACTCCTGGCCACTACAGTGAGCAGCAGGGCCCTTTCACTAGGAGACAGTGAAAAACAGCCGCCAGAAATGTGCTAACTGTGTCAAAACAGACAGTGGGGCTGAAATTATATCACTGTATTTCAGATGTCAGGTGTGCTCATAATATCGTCAGTCAGGTGAAAGGACTGTATTACCTTAAAATTAACTGTAATCAAGATTAAAATTCCATTCATCCATCTATCGTTGAAACCGCTTATCCTTCTGGGTCGCGGAGCCTCTCCTGGAAGCTACGGGCACGAGGCGGGGAACAACCCAGGATGGGGGGGCCAGCCCATCACAGGGCACGCTCACACACCATTCACTCACAGCTATGGGCAATTTAGTAACTCCAATTAGCCTCAGTATTTTTTTGGACTGTGGGGGGAAACTGGAGTACCCAGAGGAAACCCCATGATGACATAGGGAGAATATGCAAACTCCACACACATAGAACCCAGGTGGAGACCCAAACCCCAGTTCTAGAAGTGTGAGGCAACAGAGACTAACCACTGCACCACTATACCACCCCCAAGATTAAAACTTGAAATGCAAATTCAACATGACTTTAAGTACTTGTGGAACATTAGTAGTCATGCTTTTTGGGTAGGACCAATATTTTTATTTTCATAAGACATGGATTTTCCTGACAACTCACCTGTTTACACATCTGATACTTTTTTAGGGATTGACATCGATAGATCAAGATCTAAAATGATATAATATTGAGGCATGGACTGAAATCTGTAAGACTATCCGGTGTATACCTGTAATCCCATCTATCAGATATCGGTCTGTTCTCTTAGAAAACCAAGGCAGACAACTAAGGGATATTATAATGCTGTGGCTGATGTGACTTGTGTTAAGAAGGGCGGGAAGCAATAACATAAAACTGAAAAATAAAAGAACAGAGTTTGTAAATATTTACTACAAATTGTAATATATATGTATCTTAATGGAGACTGTAGCATTGCGTCTCCAGGGCTGAGTTCTGAATCCTCCTGGATATGTTTGGGGAATCTGTGTTTTCTTTTGTTTCCAAAAGGGAGTCCAGTTTTCTCCTGCAGTCCAAAGACATGCAGTTAGGTAAATTAGCACGTCCCAATTGCCCATTGTGTGTGTGTGTGTGTGCGTGTGTGTCTGTGCGTGCTCCCATTACGATGGACTGACATCCCATCCAGAGTGTACCCAGTGCAAGATGACATCGTCACAGAGCACTAGACAGATTTCTTTCTTTGGGCTCTTTTTTCTGCCCTGCACATAGATATTTTTGTCATGTTCTTCCCGCCGCAAACACGACAATTTTAATTTGATGTATATGGTTTGTTGTATATGGAAGATTGTTCTTTCTGAGCACTTTTCCAGAAGACAAACTGCACGATCGCTCGGAGTTTTCATGCTTATGTACCCCAGATATCCGTCTAACAAGAAAATGAAAGGAAAATTACTCAGCTCCAAAAGTTAACTCCGAAAAGCAACATGATCCACTAAATGCCATCTTCCCGCTGCTGATGCTTGCAGGCCTCCAGCTGGCGCTGTAAATGTTAACTTGTGCCGTGCCACCACAGAGTGGCTGAGATCAGACACTATTACGCTGGTGATGTCAGTGGGCGGGACCCCGAGCAGCTCCTACTTGGCGGCACATAGATGGTAGACACATGGTGTCTGAACCGAGATATGCACTGGAAAACACCAGAGGTAATGGATTGTTCACCAGAGACACGCGGAAACAATATATGGGTGTAATTAAAAGGGCCCATATCTCACTTTAACACCCTGCGAGGGGGTACGCCATCTCACTGACATCACTCACTGGTGCACGAAAACAGCCATAACTGCACTCGCACAGTCATAAGGGGGCAGAGTGTGGCTCAGTGGGTTAAGCGTCTGTACCTGTGACCAGAAGGTTGCTGGTTCAAGACCAGCTTTGGCACATCTGTGGGCCCTTGATCAAGGTCTTAACCCAAGCCCCCTGGGCACTGCACACGGTGGCTGCCCTTCATGGCCAAGCTTGCTCATGGAGCGCTTCTGGGATAGGATCCAGACCCTGAAGGATAAGGGGCTTCATGGAGAGCAAGGTTGGGGGAGGTGAGAAGATGATTTTCCCCCTGGGCATCAATAAAGTTAAAGGATCCATCCAAAAAAAATGTTAACCAGGCTTTCTGTAAAGAAATATCTCACTCAAGCAGGAGACCACGAGTAGTACGTGCTCTCCTGTAACTCCAAGTGCCTGGCACTGAGGTTGTCATACTTCGTTCCTGAATGCACTCCAGGTTCGGGCTTGTGTTCTTAGTGACCCCCTAACCCGGCTCTTCTAGTCAAGAAAACTGTTTGAGCTCTTCATTGTGGATGACAGAGGTAATAGCAGAATAAAAGCTGAGAAGTGGAGTGTCACAATAAGACACAGAGCATTATTTTCAATGCAGTTATTATTCCTGCAATCCTTCATTATGATTTCAGTCTATAGGGTAAAGTTTTCATCCATTTATTTAGCTGCGATGGCTGCTCTGCGATCTCTTCCTCTCACACCGCTCTTACGTGCTGACCTACCGCCAGTGACCTCTCTTACACTGGCCATAGATGGGTGCTGTGGTGCGCACAACTCGCTAATAAACGGACAGGTCCGTTCTCAAATGGGCACGGTAACCTATTTATACTGCACAGAGCCAGCATCCTGGCAAGAAGGACGAGACAGCAGACTCGAGCCGCCACCTTTTTCTGTTCAGACGAATGGAGAGAAAGCCTCTGTGATGCTGATTCGGTTACGGCTGGTGGCCAGCCTTGGTACTGAGACCGGGGCTGAACTTTAATTGCCAGCCGGACACAAAGAGGCACTGTGGCCAGTCACATAGAGTGTCGGCCTTTCACTGAGCTTCCTGCATCTGAGCTCAGTTATTTTGGCACATCCAGAGCTATTTTCCAACCACAGAAAACACAAATGCCTTTGTAGACTTCCTGTATGCATGGGACACAGGAAAAAGAAAACATTATTTTAAGGAGTCTGTTGTAGCACTGGATGTTAAAGGATCCATCCATCCACTATCTGCTGCTTATCCGGGGTCTGGTCGCCGGGGCAGAAGTCTAAGCAAGGAGTGTTAAAGAATATCAATACACAATTATCAGAGCATTTTTGCCTTCCAGGGAAAAAAAATATATGCTAGTTTTACTTGAAAGACCTCCAAGTGGCTTTGTAGTAGAGGTGGCCAAAATGTCATATGATATTTTTTTTGTTTGTTTACAAAACCAACCAAACTGGTAGCAATTCTATCCTTACAAGAAATACTGCTTGTGCTGTAACATTCAAAAACAATTTAAGGTTTGTAAAATACTGTACATTTGAAAGGCAACTGACTCATTATAGCAAAATCTGCTTTTTAATTTTTTAATACTAATATTTGAGAAGTTTTGAATTCAATCAGCCACACACCCTTGTATTGGACACGACTCCTCCATGACGTGGCCCTAATGAGCCACACCTGTTGCTTGTTACCCTTCGTTAGTCTTTGTATTTAGCTACCTGTTTGGTTTGCCTGCCCCAGTCTGGCCATTGACATCACTGCCCTTGGCAGCCCGCGCCCTTCCATGTACTGGCGGTCTTGTTTTCAGCGCTTGTGGTCCCATTTGTTTTCCAGCCCCTGTCCAGTTTTGGGTAAATAAAGCCCCCTCTTCATTCTCTCAGTACTGTACATGCCCCCGAGGCCTTTGGTTTTCAGTCGCGACACCGACCTGTCTGTGGGCCGTGTGTTTGTGTACCACCTGACGCAAGTGCACCGTCGCACTATTGCTAGCAATCTGATGGTATATAAAGTTTGTTGCTTCTTAGAACCGAAATGTTATGTAGGCTGAAATTGCGTCATTTATACATTGGTCTGTTTTTGTTGGACTACTGCAGCAGCTCTGAACGTGCAGGCATCACATGGTGCTTGTTGGTTTATTCTGTTATTATAGTAAGTGTTACATAGTGCTGTATTGTGATTCTTGTGATAACTCTGAAATGTTTATCATGGATAAAACTGCAATTGGTCATGATAAATTATCATCAAGTCGCCCATTATTATTTTGTACATGACATAAATTAGACATAGAGGAAACAGCTTTAACATCTTATATAGGTGCCCTACATTAAGCCTTGATTCTTACTGGATAACCAATGCTTAGCCATTTGTTCATGTAAATGAAAGTCCTTCTTATTCTGGTAACTTAGCAGATTACCAGACACATCTGGTCTAGGGTTCAGTTATTTGCTGAAGTCTGCTTCAGTGCGGGTTTCTAGAACCTGCGGGAAGTAGCTTTGGTCACTGACACAGCATGTTATGTTTTGAGAGCCCCCCTGACATTGCCATTGTGATTGTGTGAATCTCACCCAGGGAGCTTTTCTGGCACTTTCTCTGGTTTGGCAGACAGTGCCTGTGGAAGACTACCAGGCCAAAGAGTGCAAACCCTTCCACAAAGTTGTATAACATGCACCTGGGCTGTGAGTGAATGTAACCCTAATTACATTTGTGTGGCAAATGGACAGTGAAAAATCCTTTGGTCTGGTTGAATAGAAACTGTGAGTACTGGGCCTGCTGGTTTTGTGTACTGTTGTCCTTGTAATTCCCTCATTTATGAATTGACAAATTTTCTGACAATGGCTCTTTTGAGGGAAGAGTACTTTTTCAGGACCTTGTTATGAGTTGGCCTGCTCGACTGTCTGCAGAAAACCAACAGGCCGCCCGGGATCTTTGGACTGCCCCCCACCAGATGGTTTGGATGGGCTGATGGGATTTTCTATATATTTAGTTGTCTCTTTGGTTGAACCTGTTATTCACATTTGAATGTTTCCTCACACAGACATTTATTTGCAACACCTATCAATATGTTGAGGTCATAGGACATTGCTTATTATCTGATGAGGTCATAGTTAATTGTAACACTTCTGTTATTACAGGTAGAAGGAAATGTCTACCCAAGTGCCAAATTAAGCTTGATATTACAATACAACTCAACACCTGAAAACCGTGAGCCCTTGAGACATCTGTCAGTTTGACAGTTTACAGATGTCAGCTTGTGTTTCACTCCCATATGCTCACAATTATGCGTGAAAATGGACCGTCTTTGCAGCAAGGGTAGTTCTCATAATCTATGCAAATGATGTAAGACTCTGTTTGGTATGACGCAAGCTTTTGGCAAAACGTCTGATGCCAAAGCACTTCTTGTACTGAGTCGGCCATGCACCAGAATCTGGTTTTGTGGCTCTCCGGGGTATAGAGCTACCGTTCTGTTCTGAGGTTCAGATAGGCAATGTCAGTGTTTGAAAGTAGCCTATGTGTTTGTGAAGATGCAATTACAATAAGACTTTATAATTAAATGGTGAGACTGTGTAAATATGGCTGATAAATTAGGGTACTGCTTCCTTGATTTATAATTAAAATGGCATGTTATTCAGTCAGTTACTCAATACACAGTCCCAGTCATATGGTTGGATATGCTAAGCTGCCTACAAAGGAGAGTGACCGTGTCATATCACTTTACCTGGCTACCTAATCTCAACAGAACCAAAATAGTTTTGGAGGAGTTTGAGCAGAGTGTCAAGTGGCTAATGGTTATTCAGCATATGTGGGACCTCCTTCAGGACACCTGGAAAAGCGGCCAACGAGAGCTCAGCATATGTGGGACCTCCTTCAGGACAGCTGGAAAAGCGGCCAATGAGAGCTCAGCATATGTGGGACCTCCTTCAGGACAGCTGGAAAAGCATCCCACCTCCTGAAAGTGGCATTGAGTACAGAGTAGAGACAGTCAGTCCCTGGAGCAAGTGAAGTCAATGGCCTTGCTTGAGGGTTGGGTGGGATCACTCCGCTGACTCTGCTGAGGGATTTGAACAAGCAACCCACAGAGCTGCCCCCACCCCTAGCGAACTTATTTTTTAAGATTTTTTTGGTCAGCACATACAAGTTATTTTATAGTTTTGATTTGCTCTGTTATGATTATTCAAAAACACAGTGAATAGTACAAACAAACAATTCCATGGGTAGGTGTATCAAGACTTTTGACTGGTACTGTATGTTCATCAGCTTTGCTTGGTGGTTGATGCGTACCCATGAGGTGACAGTCTTCTGGACATGGTTGACTTCACTGTGATCACTGTTACTGGCAGGGCTGGCTGTGAGGATTGTGTCGATCCTCTGGTGACTGTGGTGAAAGTGGCTCTGTGTTTGTCGACTTTGCAAAAGGTCACGGTACTCCAGTACAGGTGGTGAGATTGACCACATCCTTCTATAGGAGGCTCCTATAGAGCTACAGAGTCTACAGAAGTGTCCAATTTGTGAATTCTGTCCACAGTCTTGTTGTTGCTACTCTGAAGATTCAGCTTAGGTCCAATAGGCTACCACCTACTAGGAGAATGAGGGTGGACCTAGCCAGACTCCAAGATCAAGTTGTTTCTAATGAGTCTGCATGCAGTTGGTGTGCGGAACTTGCAGACTTGGGTGCAACTGCCGATTCTAATGTGATGCTGGAGACCTTCCACGATAAGACCCTGAAGGTTGCCGAGGGTTATGTTGGTGTTGTTGGTGTTCCCAGAAGGACATGTTTCATCTCGCAGGATATTAATGAGAAGAGTTGCAGCACACGGCTTGATGGCAGCTCCGGTCTGCAACGCAACCTGAGATGGATCGCTGTGAGAACTCTGAGGGCAGATAAAGAGACGTTTCTTAGAAGAATCTGTCAGCATCTATGGTCTAGCACCCCATTATGCACATCCAAATCTGTTCCTTGGAGAGTCTTAGGACTGGATGTTGGGCAGGGTCATAGGGTCCAGCGGCTGAGGGGCATCTTTTGGTGATGAAAGATTCACTGATCTTGACTTTGCCGACGATACTGTGATCCTCATAGAGGAAATGGAGGCTCTGAACAGGGCTCTCGAGAGACTGAGCAAGGAGTCTGAGTGTCCTGGATAAAAACCAAGATCCAGGTCTTTAATGACCTCTTGGGCAGAGCCATCAGCAGTACGACTGTCTGCGGGGGGAATATTGACTCCGTTGAGAGGTTCACATTTGTGTTTCCTGTGAAGCCAGTAGACGGATAAGGAGTCCGCGGCGGGTCAGGAAGTCACTGGAAATGGGTGTGTGTCACCTTCTCACTCTTCTCAGAAACTCTTCCACAGAAGAATTGTTTATATATAGTTATGCTATATCCTATTCATATAAAGTAAGGGTGAATAAATATGATGGCGCCGAGTTTAATAATAGTGCAGACTCAAAATACAATTTCTTTTCGTATTATGTTATGCTCTTTATCATGACATACTTGAATAATATACATTTAAAGAATATGAATGGACATATATAGAAGTCCTGGATTTATCTGAGTGATGTAGGAAATACATTTTTCTGATTCTTGGAGCATAAACCTGTGAAATCCAGGCTTTTTGGAAACCAGTCACGATTTTACAGTCTACTGTGTGTACAGCCCCTCTTCACAGCTAAGCAGCTCACAGGCTGCACCTCATGACAACATTTTTGGGATCCACTGAGACACGGGCTGAGTAAACAGTCTTATGTGAACTGTAAACTCAAATAATCTGGGACGAAAGGGAAGAAAACAAAACAAAGTGAAATGGCAAAAAAAAGCTTCAAATATCATTGAAAACCCTAAAAGATGTGCAAAAGTAAAATGGGTGTAGCTATGTAATCTAAATGACTAGTGGTTGCACTTCGTTGTGTTTTAGGAACCTAAGCTGTAATGATCTGTAATGCATACATACCGCTGCGAGGATATCACCCTGTTACAGCCTTCTTCTTCAGTTTGTCTTGAAGCAGCATGTTTGGACGAAGACCTGGAGGCTATGACTTAACAAGCAAGCTATGTGTGCCTATCATCTGGCAGTAACTTAAGAATCCAGGACTTTTTCCAAAAGGACAGCTCAGAATTTCCAGGTCGGACAGCAATGCTTCAAACAACACGATTCTATAAATCAAAGCGAACAGCCACCTTAAGCGGGCGATCTGATACCACCTTCGGCATTCTGCTCAGCCTGCCAGTCCAGTCTAAACGCTGGATCTTAATTCTTAAACTGGTGTTACTCTACGGTTTCTTTTAAAATTTTGCCTGCCTGTAAATAGCACTTCCCCATCAAACGATCAGATTTTTCCTGAGGCACTTCCTTCAGGAAGAGACCGGAAACAGTGAAGTTTGGCACTAAGGGGAAAATCAAACTGAGAATGAATAGAGCATCTTGTTTATCCTATAGACATGGCAGTTCTGAATATTGTAATATCTGTGAATATATTTTGTCTCTGTTGTTGTAAATCCTGTGCCATTAACAGTGTCGGTCGAAACTCATGTGGCACCCCCCCACCACCTGGCAAACTTCGAAGGTTCACTTTTTCTTCGATGTATACATGGGGGGGGATTTGGCAGCATTTGGCAATGGCTGATATTGCCCTGTCCAGGGTCTGCCCCTGGTTATTAAAGAGTTAGGCATGGGTGACAGCAAGATGGCCGCCTGTCACATGTTATAGTGCAATTTGGAGGGGAAGCTGAAATACGCCCCCTTTTCCATCCATGTGGTTTGAATTCGGACGGCACCCATCGAGAGCAGCGGTTCCAGCAAGCCTTTCCCAACTGGCCACATGGAATAGATGAACTGGTTTATTCAGTCTCACCCCAGCTGAAGCTCCCCCAGGCTGGCCTAGCCAGTTAACCCACCCCCAAGTCATGAATATGAGCGGCTTTTCTTTCCACACGTCTTTGCTCACATTGGGGTCTGAAGCTGGTGGGCCTTGTGGTATCACAAGCAATAAACATCAGACAAGCTCTGCAGGTAACAGAAGCCTTTTTATCAAGAGACAGCTACACAAGCATTGGGATTCGTGTTCATAATTTGTTTGTAGACTGAGAATTTTGTGTAATTATTTAGTACAGTTGAGTCCTAAATATATTTGTTGCCTGAAGCACTCAAAAAAGGCTTTTAAAATTTTGGTATTATTCCCAGCACAACATTAAAGATTAAGCCGCAAACAAGGCCCGGTTAAGACCCACATAACTGCCCCATGACTAGCGTAGATTCCTGACATGTTCCATTACCAATGCAAGCAGCACACGTGTTGCTAAGCCCAGCCTTTCTTCAGAGGGAATGTGGATCCACTTTCTCTCCATTTTGTTTATGCCACATGAATTGGATTCCAGCTAATATCCCGATTTGTTCTGGGGAAGAAAATCATTCTGACAGCCTGACAACTGACAAGGCACATTTTTGGGAATATGTCTGTATATTTTTTTGATATAGTCATTAATATTCAGTGCATCATGCATCGCAGTACATGCAGACATTCTGCTTCTTGTCATTATGATTGAATCACTGTACTATTTATTTTTTCCACACAGACGAAGCAGCCTGGTATTTTCCTTCCATAAATGCAACAGAATTATTCTTTGGTCATATCTGGTCATATCCTTTTATGCATGTTCATTAAAGACTGATAGCAAGTTGTCATGTCCAGCCCTGCTCCCTGTATTTCTCTTGGGCGTGGCTACTAATCAGCCGCACCTGAAGCTTGTTAGTCTTACCTCTTGTTCCTGCCGTCATGGTAACCATTCACAGCTGCCTCTTGTTTGCCATTTGTTAGTTTTATATAAGTTCCTCCCAGTCCCGTGTTCTCTGTTCGGCCATCGAAGTGTATCAGTAATTCTGTCTAGTTTTGGTCAATCAGTGCTCCTGTGTGGGTTTAGCTTCACCACAGCCTACATTTGGGTCTTTCCTTGGCTGCAGATGTGACACAAACAACGGCCATAACATTCCGGGTGAAGCCTAGACAAGTTCCCAGTGCTTGCTGGGATGGGCTCTGGACCCCCAAATGACCCTGACCAGCATGAGTGGTTAGAAGATGGATGGAAGTATTGTAGCATATATTTTGGTACTAAGAAGAGAAAATCCACACAGTGTGTTTCAGTGATGAGCTACTGGCTTGTTCTGTTTAGGGTCACAGGGGATTGGGATCCTTACCCAGAGATTATGGGTACAAGGCAGGGAACAACCCAGGTGCCAACCCATTGCAGGGCACACACACCTATAGCTAATCTTGAATCACAAATTAATTCTATCATGTTTTTGGACTGTGGAGGGAAACTGGAGAACCTGGTGGAAACCCCACATCAACACGGGGAGAACATGCCAACTCCACGCACATGGGGTCCCGGTGAAGAAGTCAACAGTGCTAACATGTAGAAATGCATTTTATTTGTGGTAAATTCATAAGTAACCAGATTATACCAATATATAACGATATTGCATGCCTTCACCTATATAATCAATTTCTTAGAAAATAATGTCTTTTCTGTCTTGACTTTATACACTTCTAAACTGTTCGTGTGATCATAATGACCAACATTAGGGGTAAAACACTGTAATAAGTATTGACCTCATATGCCACCAGTAATTAATGCAGTAATGCTTTAAGTCACATAGCAGGCATCTCCACAAAGGGCTAGTTTCCATGCTTGACATTTTAGACTTCACACGTCCGGCAATCTGTTTATTCAGCTAGAACTGCTTTTTAATGGAGCAAATTAGTCATGCGTTTGGACCGGAATACAAAAGTGTGTTCTGACCTGCAATGCCATTGTAGTGCTTCAATCATCACACACATTTCTGCCATCATTTCACGTATCTGAGTGGCCTAACATTGGTCAAGTAAAGATTTAGGTTACTTTCATAACTATCGGGTTATTGTTTTATCATTTCTCTAGATCATTAGCGTCTGTATATTGACACCCATGCTGTGTTTATTGGTTATTGTCATTACTAATAATAGTATTTCCAGTGCATCTGTAAAAAATCAAGATAAAACAGCGCTCGTTTGGCAGGCGCTGTGCTGCCTGTCAGTACTTTCGGCATTCCTGCTGAGAATCCCGTAACGCGTTTGTATTCATTTAGTGCTTAACTGCTAGCATAACAGGACATCAGACGGTCTCGCATCGTCAAGTCTCTGCAAGACCAACAGACTTCATACATTTATATATTTATTTACTTTTGAACCTAATTGTCTCACGTTGTTTGCCAGTGGAACCGCAGTGTGCCGCATTAAAGTGGGGTCTCTAACTCCCCGGGCTGGTATTTTCCATAGCTGTAAATATCAATTCTGTCACTTCTTTATGATGTTATGTCCTTAATGCTGGGACCCATTACATAAACCAAAAATAAGTATAGCTATCATTGTCAAATAAATAAAACCAAGAGAGCCGTTTGACTTGCTAGCCGGGCTAAATAACACTGAACAAGATGCGTGGTGGTGCATGGGCACAAGATTTATTTCATAATCAAAGTCACTACGTGCCTATTTCATTTATGGGCTCCCAAGGCGCCGCAATCTAATAAAGAAAGAAAACGTAACAATAAATGCCACAGAGTAACCACATTTAGCTAAGATATGTTAAAAGATTCCGCAGACTGTGCTATATTGACTTTGAATATATTTGGGCCCATTCCTCCTTATATAACTGCACCCGTTGTTGATATTTTAGCTATTTTTCATGCACGACTTTCTTCAAGTTTGAATTGGATCAGGACTTCGATTCCGGCATTCGAAACATGAAAATTCCTCCGCTTCAGCCATTCTGTTAGAGAAACCATTGTTCTCTGATTGGTTGCAAGCGGCCCGTATCTGGAAACCGCAAAGAACATGACATTCCTACTGTCACTCCTGCAGGGGTGGGATGAAGATGTTTTGTTGGAATGTAGCATTTTTTCTGTTTTGTTTTCATGACACATATACCATCTATCATTAATGCCAAAAGGTCTCGCTTCCATGTCACCGGTCCACAGAACAGTCACCAAACAGCCTTGCAGACCATCCAGGTGGGTTTTTGGCCATCTCTTTTGGCATACACCACTTTGTTCTACATTTCTTCATGGGAGACTCATGACCTTAGATACTGCTATAGCATCCTGCAGATCCATGACCATTACATCTAGGCCCATTTCAGACCTCCTGCAGTGTTGTGCACCCTATGCTTTGGAGAACATTTTTGTTGTACAAATACTCTTGTATGGATAACAATGGCACTGCATTTTCTCACTGCGTACATTGTGTGCCTCCCAGTAAACTGGTGCTTGCCAATGCTTTTTTTTTTCTTTTAAATAAGCTTGTAACTGATTCCATTCCTGTGAGCTTCACCAGCTTTTCAGTGAGGTCTTCAAAAACTTCATTTAATTGATATAGGATTCGCTTCCACGCAAATCTGCTGGGATGTGACTCTGATGTTAACTAGCATTTATGTATATACTAGTTAACATTTTCCTTCATGATTACTTTATATATCTAATTTCTAACAACATAACGTTGATAGCTAGATAGTTCACTGCCGTCATTGTTAAATGTGAACATGAAGCACAAGTTCGCTAATAACGACCCACATAAGTCCATTTAAAACATTAAACCATTCACTGGTGGCCATGTAAAGATCAGTTTCTGTCCTATAAGGATGCCTTATTGCGTTTTTAGGTTCATTTAAATATTTTTTTTTTTTAGATATGTACCTTTCATTAAACATTAATGGGGGACTGCAACGTAGAAATCTATTGTGGGACAGCCCCCCCTCCCAGGTCGAGAAAATCTACCAAGAGGGGCCTATCCATTGTTTATTTCGTTACTTAATGTCATTCTTCTGAGGCACCCACAATGAGAAACAACATCAAGCGTGGAATGTTAGCGCCACCCTGTGGTTTGAAAGTAGCACTGCTACAGGCGGCCGATTACCTTGTCGGTAAACAGTACGGTCTCCGCAAACTTCACGAATAATCTGCCTGTGGCCATTATAGGATTTCAGGGGGAAAGGACTTTTCATGCATATCCCCGTCTTACTTTATCTCTCCGGCACAGGTGGTGACACAGGTGTTTCTGGATTGATGCCATGGAAGTGCAGGATTTTTTTTTTACATTTCTGGTACCTTTATGGAAATGAGATTTGATCTAATAAATATAATAAAACCTATAGCGCCATAAGTGTAGCATTGTCCTAACAACTCAAAGGTTATGGGTTCAAATCCGAAGAAGCAGACATAAATGATAATGCTTCCCTCTACTGTGAATTGCTTCGGATAAAAGTGTAAAATGTAATAAGCATCTCTTGATATTCACTCAGCAAAGCAGTTGGGAGAATAATTCAGCTTGCACTATGCCAAGATCACACCAAGGATAGAGCTACCAAAAGAGAGCAGTGACTGTTCAGGGACAGAGTTCCCTACAGCTTAGTGCCATGCAGGAGATGAGCTACAGCAACAGACCGATAGTTCTATATTAGGGTGTCATTACCGGACAACCACTTCACAGTATAAACACCAGCATCACAGCCAGACAAACAAACAGCCAAAAATACCGTCCTTATCCCCGTTACATCACCGATTTATTACTTATTTATTGCTGATTTAGTCTTGTAAAACATAACCTTGTTTTTTTTGCAATACTGTTTGTCTGGTGTTGCACTGCAGCTGTCCCATCCCCCACTGGAGCAGTACCCTCCCAGGAAGTCACTGTCACAAGAAGGTCACTGTGCTCCTCTGAACTCATGTGACAAAAAAAAAAAAAAACTTGAAACTCGAACGGGCTACAGTCAAATAAGGCAGCGATATACTTCAAACACAGCAAAGTAACGGAGGAGAGAGAGCAGGAAAACTACAGGTTTTTGCATGTGGACCCCTTTACCTGAGACCGGGAAGTTGCTAGTTCAAATCTCATGCACGGTAGAATAATTTTACCTTGTACCCTGGTTAATCCCTTGACCCCAATTGCTGGCTGGCTGATCTTTCATAAAATGTATACTGCTTTGGATAAAAGCATCTGCCTTTTTTAAAAAAAAGTATACATTGTAATTCTCTTTCATCTGAGCCTATTTTCAGGCCCTTTATACTGTAACATCGCATATATCATAATGTAACTAAGATCATAGATCTCGAGCACCACTACAATATCCTGGCACAATGGATTACGATACAATGGAATCACACTTAACAATGAAACTATGGCCACAAACAAAGGCGGAACGTTACATTGTTCTCGTTCATATATAACGGTAATCTATAACATAACGGCAGACATCTTTCTTTTCATTAATCCTCGGCAACTTTTATCTTTAATGATCCGAAATCATTACGATTTTCCATGGAATTTGTTTTATAATTGCAATTCAAAAGGCCCTTTGACACTTCAAGAAAATATATTCATATTCATAAAAAATTGTATTAAAACCAAATAAGCACAGAACGGAATGCTAATTCAACTGCAGTTGTACTCATTCATAAGAATAGATGAGTATGTAAGCATAAAATTTGATTTTACAGTTGCCCTGAAATGGTCAGCATTAGGAGTGGCACAGTGCCTCAGTGCGGAGCTCCGGTTCTGAGTGTTATAATCCTACCTCGACCCTGTGGCTGTGGAATTTGCATGGTCTTCCCATAACCTCCTTCATTTAAGGTACCTGGTATTGCCCTAATTAGCTAAATTAGCTAATTAGATCAGCTTAAGTTAGCTAGAGGGAGCATGAGTTATGGCACTACGGCCATGTGGCGTGTTTCCCTGAGGGTGATCCGGCCCACAGAATCCTTATTGCTAAGGAAGCAAGCGGCCGGACCAGGCCAAAGGGATGCCCATGTAACAAATGGCTGCAGTTTATAGACGAGGCACTTCCAGAGGCTGTGGCTAGACCGCATGTGGGCCGGGGGGGGGGGGATCCTGAGGTACTTCTTTGTGTAGTGGGTGAGGTAACATGCTATACCAGTGCATGCTCCCTAACCTGACCTGATCTATGATTGTGTGTAAGTGTCCTGTGATAGACCGGCATCCGTTTCAGGGTGTCCTGTGAGAGTTTCAAAGCCTGCTGTGACCTTTGACCAGGATGCTCAATTGAAAGACGAATGAATAGGAGGCAAAAAAATCTAATAAGGCTGGTTGCTCATTTTCTGCTCTCAGTCACAATGGGGCATGTACATTATGGGTGTCGTTGCCATTACATCTGAGGGGGCTGTGTCCCCCTCACATTTCATAATTATTCGTTTGGACCCCCCCACATTTAACATAAAATATTAGTTCACCCCGCCAGTGTGCCCCCCACATTCAAAATGCTTCTGACGCCCCTGATGTACACCATCTACATCTCTCATTTCCTGTCTCCGAGAACCTGTGTGTTTCTAAGGTCATGCGCCCTACTGTGAGCCTGTGTGCACATAAATGGAATTAGGGCAATAAGGCTAATTTGCATCAGTAAGAGTTGCTAGAACAGCTCTATTATTCTATTGTGTAATAGGCAATTTTCTCTTCAGCCATGTTTATAATTGCAAACGCCTCTCACATGGTGAACTTTGTCGTAGATGTGACACGGATTGCGTTGAACATTCCTGTGGTACTGATCAGTGGTAGACTAGTGTATATCTTGGCCATTTTGTGCAATGAGAAGACATTATGTACTTTGTCTTGGTCAGGATAACAGCCTCTAGCTGCTACCAACGGACCGGGTCCATTTATCCAGGTGCCCCTGGGGTTTCCTGGGGATGAGATCGCAGTGACAGGGGGCCCTGCTCTGCTGCTGCATCTTTGTGCTTTGAAACTTGACGTCGATCTTCTGTACCCTTGTTATATCAGTCAAGATACCTGCCTAATTGGGCCTTATTAGGAATCCAAGCTCACATTAAGAAAACCTAGATTCAGGATGCAGCCAGCTTACTCTGGAGAGTGTAACTGATCACTTCTGCAATGCAGCACTTGGGCTGGGAGTGTATGGTGACAGGAGATCCTTGCTCCAGGTCTTATGCGTCTGCTGGGACCTTCAGCTTGGCAATGGTTGTTGCCCCCTCCTAATTTACATAAAGCTCCTTTGGATCGCGGTAAATTATAAGGCATGGGTCAGGCTGGGGGATAGCACCCCTCTTGCCGGCTTTGAATCACGTGAGGTCATTGCAGCTACCAAACTCACGCGGTCCACAAATTCTTCCATTGCCCTTCATCTGCCCTTGGTAAGCCTGACTCTTTCGGAGTGTAACATAGCTCTCTCTGACACCCACCTACATCTCCTAAACCACAGTGCAATAATAACAGTGCCCTGGTTAATCCTTCATTCTATGTAATGAAGCTCTCAGAGGTAAGAGATCCCCTGATCAGGTTCTGTAGTATCAGAAATAAAGCCATAAGAACAAAGGGGGTGAAACTCAATTTATCTATTTTTCATTGGCTAGTTGCAAACTATTTCTTCTTGGATTCTTTTCAAATTACTTGCATGCTGTATGTAAACAAAATAATTTCCCTGTAAATATAATATCCATGTTCTAAATCTACATCATCAGTTTAGGTTTTATTCTCGCCGATGTTGACAATTTACTTCCAATCCACAAAAATCAACATATTATTCAGGTTCCAAAGAACAGAAGGCAAAGGTCACCGTTTCATTTAAATACATTTTAAAACCATTCCTATACTAATCTATGGCAATTTCCTCTCAGTGACATTTCTTTATATAGAGAGGTTAATATTCCACTGTGTCTACATTAGAAAGAGATTTTTTATATTTGGAAAAAAACCTATTGGGAGCACATTTACCCTTGAACTCTGGTAATAACGGTTAATGGGAAAGGAAATCATTACAGACAACCACCATGTTATCCCCTTTATTATAGATTTCTCTATTTCACCACCTCCTATTCACTAACGCGAATGCCCTTTTATCTTGTACGTGTACCATTCCTAAATTTCCTTCTGGATAAATAAAGTATCTCTATCTATCTATCTATCTATTCACGCTTTTTGTATTATAGCTCTGCAAGACTGCACATTTCAAAGGACATGAGATAAAATGTGGGCTAATAAATGTGCTGCAAGAATATTTATACTGTATCCTTTTATATTCAATACCCTTTGAAAGTGTATTCTTTACATTTTGCAAAGTTGTATATAATGTTGCAAAATGCGGAGCAAAATATGAGGTTCATTGCTTAATGTTGTAGAAGGGTATTAGGAATAAGCGTCCTGAGATGCACTTGTAAGTTATGCCTATTTATTTGTTACACCGACACAGATGCTCTGGTCAGTAGTAAGAAGTACTGACGCCGCGCTCGCTATGTGATTCCCCTTAGACTATGTGACTGCGCAAACTTTGGAGCGGATGCCGTCAGCCCCGAAAGAGCTGCACTGTAGCTTTAACACCCCTTTCTTCTGCCGGTGGCAGACAAACCATATTAAAACATCCCCCCTTTAGTGTTTAGCTGGCTTTCCGACTCGGAGGACGGGGGTGTCGGTGGTGCCAGCCGCCGTGCGCTCTTACTGCTTTAGCGGGGGGGGGGCAGCGGCAGGAAAGGCGCTTATATCGTCATTAGGCGGATTACCGGGGGTGTTTTATTGCGCATTATATTTGAGCCCGGAGACCGGACGTGGGAGACCGCGGAAAGGCCTTCGGAGGGGGATTACGCTCGCCGTCGGAGGGGCGCCGGCGCTTTTCGGGGCTCTTCTCTCCCCGGGACTGCGTCTTGGCCCGGTTATCGCAGCCGGGCGCTTTCGGGGGCGCCGGGACGATGCATAAGCGGACATTGGCTGTGGGCGATCGGAGGGCAGCCGCTCCCGCGAGCCCCGGGGCGCCGCCGAAGGCACCGGCGGGGGGGTCTCCGCTGTGCTGAGCCGCCGACTCGCTTCCCTTTTATTATAAGCAGTATGCAGGGGGCCGGGGGGGAGCCGCGGTCCCCGGCGCAGCCTAACGCCCCCCAGGTGGGATTTGGGCTCTGAATCCCGCCCCCGGACGCACGCCAGCGACTCCCGCCGGCTCCGATCTCCGGGGCACCGCGCCTTTCAGCACCAGCGACAGCGGCGAGCTGCGCGCTTCGGACCCGGCGTCGGCCGCGCTATGGAGCCGCAGCCCCCCGCACGCGGCCGTCCGCTGCGCGCCTGACCCCCCCGACGCGCGCGCGACAAGCCCCGCGACAGCCGCGCGACAGCCCCGCGAGCCGGCTCTGCGCTCCGGGTGAGGTGGCGCCTCCCGCGGGCCCGATCAGCGGGCCGCGCCGTCCGGAGCCGCGCGTCCGAGTCGGGGCTTGAGGCGTGAGGAGGCGGCCCGTCGGAGCCCCCGGTCCGCGGTTAGGGCGGCCGGCCCGGCGGAGCCCCCGGTCCCCCGGTCCGCGGTTAGGGCGGCGGCGCCGCGGAGCGCCGTTCGCGGGGGAGGCGGAGCGCCGGCCGACTTCCGCGCTGACGCACTGGGATCCCTGCGTCTGGTCGGCGGCTTCCCCCGCCCAGCCCGCGGTGACAGCCATGGGTAGGAAGCGGTGTGTCGGTGCCGACTGCTCCAAGATGGCGGCCGGGTGCTGCGGGGTGAAGAAGCAGAAGCTGTCGGGGTCCCCCGGCGGCGGCGCGGGCGGCGGCATGCCCGGGACGGGCCACTGCGGATCGGACTTGGGAATCGGCTCCTCCTCCTCCGCCGTGCAGGCGGGGGGTGTCGGCCGGCCCAACGGCCTGGGGGGTCCCGGCAGCGGCTGCGGCGGCGGCTCCATGTCCCCAAGTCCGGGGAGCTACGGCACCAACGGCCTGTCGGCGGCCGTGAGCCCGGGCCTCGGCGGCGGCCTCGGCGGCGGCGGCGGCGGCCGCAGGATGGTGGTCTCGGCGGAGATGTGCTGCTTCTGCTTCGACGTGCTCTATTGCCACCTGTACGGATACCAGCCGCCCCGGACGCCCAGGTTTACAAACGAGCCGTAGTAAGTACGCTACCGCCACCCCCGGTAACGGGGCCCCCCAGCCGCCCTCGGGGGCCCGGCATCCGCGCAGCGCACGCTCCCCCCGGCGGAGTCCCATTGCCGGCCGGACGGGACCACCCAGCCCCCCCCCCCCCAACAGCACCAAAGTTTTCCCCCGACAACGGATCCTGCCCCCCCCACACCCCCGCCCGCTCCCGCAGGGACCCCCACCGCACCGGCCGGCTCCTGCCCCCTGGCCGCCGCGCTGCTCTCCATTAATGGGTTGGACATGATCGCCGCCGCCTTTAGTTACTTTAGTTACTTTAGTTACGCCGGGCAGCGCGGCCGAAGCAGCCTTTCCCTTATTAAAATCCTTATTATATATATTTATAATATATATTATATATATGTGTGTATATATAAGCGCACGCCCAGGGATCCCTTATTATAATCTTTATTATATATATATATATATATGTGTGTGTGTGTGTGTGTGTGTGTGTGTATATATATATAAGCGCACTCCCAGGGAAGCGCCCTGACACTGAGCGGCTGCAGCCTAATTAATCAATGCGGACAACTTTCTTTGCGCCTCTTTATTATAGGGACGTTCATTATTATAGGGACGTTCATTATTATAGGGACGCTCATTATTATAGGGACGTTCATTATTATAGGGACGCTCATTATTATAGGGACGCTCATTATGCGGCGCGGCGCGTCTGTCCGATGGGAAGCGCGAGTAGCGCGGCGTGCTGCTCCTCATCGCAATGCTTTATGCGATGGAGAAAAACACCCTTTGTCGCATAGCTGGCGAATGATTGCACTTGAAGTGACATTTATTTATATATATATTTTTAATAGGATTTTATAGAAGTGCAATGCTGGTGGCAGGTTTAGCCCAGTCACCTCTTACTTGCTGGGAAACATAATGGTTAAAACTATGAATAAATGTTGAGATGGAAGAAGGTAGGAGAATAAACTGACTCTTTCTGCTGCCCAATATGTTTCAAAATATCATGCGTGTAATTAAATATGGGCGGATTACTTTTGCCACCGCACTGCTAGTTATGTGATGCTATGCTTTGTTGACTTGTAGTTTTTTTTGCTGTATGAATGGATGTATTTAAGGTAAATTAAGTTTTCCTAATTAAATTAACCTAGTGTTATATAGTCATTTATCCAGGGAAGGGAACACTGACACTTATGTATTTTATTAAGTATATTGTCAGTGAGCTGCATTCATGATATTAATGATTTTCCTTACGGTTTGCCGTTGGATATGCTCTGTTCATTGTTTGTCAGTCAGGCTTTGGTCTAGAGAACCCAAAGAGCCTTCAGCTGCCATGAAGTGTTCCAATGTGCTGAACTTTTATTTATGTACTTAAAGCTGCTTGCTGAAGGGTAATTGATAATGAAACCCAAAAGCACTACTGAGGTGATTTGCCTAATGGAGTGAATAACTTTTTTTCTTTCAACCTGTGTCTGTGTTGATAAAAAGAGAACAGAATCTCATGTGGCAGTAACCTGAAACTGTCAGTCATTCGCAATTTTGTAAACTGACTACTATGTCTGTCCATCTATTCATCCATCCATCCATCACCTGTAACCACTCATGACCTTAGGAATCTGACTGCTCTGTGATAAATAATATCATAGAAACCTATTGTGTTTTTGCGTGGTTTTAAAATGGGGGGGGGGTCTCCAGCTCCAGCTCCAGCTCCAGCTCCAGGTCTGGAGAACCCCAGTCCTGACATTATTGGGTTGCCTCTCATTTGACAAGGATTCTTTTCCTCTTCTGATTGTCACCCATGTCTTCAGTTGAGTAAGGTGTGGTGGAGCTGGGAAAGAACCAGGCTGTTCTGGAAAGCCCCTTCTTTAAAGGAATCCGGACTTGTTAAGATTGTGGACCCAAATCCAGATGACTGTGAAATGAATATTTATACACAAGAATTTAATGGCAAAAGTTGGAGGTCTTTGTTAGAGCTTACACCGGGTGAAGACACGGTATTGAATGCCCTATGTTGAAATAATATCATGTTTTTTTTATGAAAATTTAAAAATGAAAATTTAAACTCTTCCCCCGCTGGTCCAATTTTTCAGAACAGTTATAGTTATCTTAATTTTGCACGACACCCTTCACGCAGGAGGACTTCATGCTGAACATTTTACAGCTTCGTCTCTATAAAGCACCACATAAAGTGTCGGCTTGGCCGGTAACTGAATTGCTCGTGTGTGATGTATACGGAGGCAGGCGAAGCAGAAAATCCATTTTTTCAAAGGAAAAGGAAGAATATGCCCTTGCAGATTGGGGAGGGATATGTTATTGATTGAATAAGCACCAAGCTGGCTGTGGTCGTCTGTGATTTGTTGAGAAGTAGATCCTCCTATTGTATTAAAGGCATCCTCTGCTGCTGGACTCAATGGTGGATGTTCTGCTGAGGGGGTTGACCCCTTCAATAATCAGCAGAAGATGGAAAGGGTGCAGATCCTGAATAACAGATTGCCTCACTGCAACCATGTAAATAATCATTTGTCTACCCACTTAGTTATACTTAAATTGCATAATAATGATGTATAGGATATATGATATTTTAAATGAATGCGTCAGACCTCAGTGATTTATCAACCTGAACAGGGGGGTGTTACACAAAATAGGATTAACTTGAGCTTACGTTAACCCAGCTAACAGAGAATCTTGCTTTGTGGAGCACCCTCCGGGACGCTCCTTCTGTTTTGCGTAATCTGTGTTGCCTTTCGTTCGCCCTTATGCGAACTCATTTCTGAAGACTGACATCAGTGACTCGTCTGTCTTATGACAGACCATTCAATTGGTGTTTCTCAATATACACACTTAAGCATTCTTATGTTCTCACGTACATGTTTGTCGTCATCTTCCATTGCCAAAGTACGACAACAGTGCTCTAGGACAGAAGCATGGAGGAAGGTAGAAATTACCGGATGTCGCTCTTGCTCAGGCCCAGATATCGCGGATTCATCGCTCGCATTCTCATCATCGAGAACAATCCCATGATTCACTGTGTTCCAGGTTCGTTCTTGGGAGGCAAGTTGGCAAGAACGCTCTTGCCAAGAATACAAGTATGCGTTCTTGGTTCTTGATAAACCCCCAGTGTGCCTAATACGCGTTTAGCTTTGACTTCGGGGTGGGGGGAGGTTCAGGTTGATTATCTATTTAGAAAGGTGCTATACTGTTTCACAGCAGCAGGGAAAGAGCACTTGAAAGATACTTTTTTGGAGCAAGCATATAGATCTGAGATGCCGCGGCTTTGAGAATGGCCCTGATCTCTGGTTGATCTGAGGACACATTTTATATGGAGAATAGTTTTCCCTGCCAAACGTTAAACAGGGAATGTTTGTCGACCTCTTTTAGTTTGTGTCCTCTTTGTGACCGTCTTCCCCCCCCCCCCCCACCCCCCACAAACTTCTCCTCCACGCCGTTACCCTTATTTTGACATCAGCCTCCTTTAAAAGAATGATCTGTTTAGCAGCTGACTCTCAGGAAAAGCGAGAGCGGCTGCCATAAAAGCAGAGCCTCTTTTACGCTTTCGGGCTTCGGAAAGGAGATGGGCGTTTCTGTCTTGGAAGATTCACCCAGTCAGCTGATAGTCTGGGGACGGCTTATCCAGAGGCTCAAATTCAAAGTAACAGAGTAAAGGAAGATGCATGAGAGTAAATGCACCAGGTTAGGCACGGCTCGATTGTAATGCCACCTTAACACTCCTCAGTTTTCTGGCACGGTTAAGCTGCCCCTTAAAAGTAGGACTGTTTGGCTATTTCTGACGAGCCTTTGGGAAATTCCCATGCTAACATTTACCCTAACAGAGGCATGTGTCGTTCCCATTCAGCTCCATGCAGAGGAATCTCTCTACCTTTGTCTGCTTTGTGGACAAAGGAAACAAAATCAAAATGATATAAAATATAATTCCAGAATGAAGTGGCTATTTATTAGTTAATTAAGTGCCTAGTTACTACAGTTATTTGATTGGAGTCAGTTTACCGTGTCGACATCGATATGAAATTCAAGGTGAAACTTAGCCGTCTGGCCTGTGTCCTTTTCGGAATGAAGAAGAAAAGTTTTATTGCTGGAAGAATTTCAGGGGGTCATATATGGGGATTTCAGGTCTTAATTTTAGCGGGCTGCTGTGGCTGACTGGATAGCACCCTTCACCTCACACTTCACACCTCCAAGGTTGGGGCTCACATCCTGCCTCTGCTCTGTGAATGTGGCGTGTTCTGTGCTCTCTGTGTTGCATGTGCTTTCCCTTGGTGGTCCGGATTCCTCCTTAGCTTAGTGGTATCCCTGCATTTCCCACGGTTTGGAAATATGTGTGTATGTGCCTTGTGATGGACCAGCATCTTCTCTGGGGTGTACCTCTGCCTGTACACTATGCTGCCTGGGATAGGCTCCAGGCTATATCTGTGATATTATCCCGGATATATGATTGGATGATGGATGGAGGTATTATTTTTAAACATGTATCTGGTTGTTTCACACAAAGCAGATTAATGTATTCATTCAGATTAATTTTTCATGTGTGCGTCCCTTACCATCAGTTGAGTTTTAACTTGAACATTGCAGTGAATTTATTTTTATGCAATTTTGTTTCCAATAAAGGCAGTGGGCACCCTGAACAGAGATTGCCCATCCATATCAGGACACACACGCTCACTCTTTCTGGGGGGAAATGCTAATCCCAGCTTTGACAACCCTAACCCTTACCCAGCCTTAACCTTCACTGGGAGTAACCAAACCAAATGCACAGTTTTTTGATTGCACAGATATATAAAATTGATTTTTCCTTTGTGAATACTGTAAAAAAACAGACATAGCCGCCCTGCGCCGTCGCTGGTCCCTCTTGGATTCTGTGCATTTGACAGGCCTCCCGCATGGCTGCCAGCGCTGCTGTCACTCCCATGTGAGGCTGCCTCTTACCTTCACCTCAGAGCCAGAAAGCGACTCATAGCCTCACTGACAGTTAGCTTTGCATGGAATAATGAACATATGTCATATGCTGGGGGGGGGGGATTCCTTCTGCCCCCTCCAACGAAATATAAACATTAATTTCCATTTTATAAACGTACTATTTGGCGTCCTGTCTTCCTGAGTTCTTTCCTTCCGCCATTAAAATAGCTTATTGTCTTTTCCAAATGCAAAGGCTAGAGTAACCCAATATCCATTATTGTACAGTGTTATCCTTAGCTTGTCTGGATAGATGTGATAGAGAAAGTGTATCAGAAAGTATTAGGCTTATTCTATAGTGAAATGTGCAAACAATGTCAGGGGATTTGAATTGGCTGTAGACCCAAAATTCATGAGTGTTTGTCTTTGCGTATATAGCTCCTTAACGCACTATAAATGGTTAATGCCTGGCGACCTGCTTTCAGCTTGAGTCATGGGTGAGTCCTGGGGTTTCATGATCTGACTCATACTTTTGGTACGATTTTAGCCCCCCCCCATGCAAATGTGAAAAGGATAAGGCATCTGAGGATAGTGTAGGGGGTCTTTTAGGGAAAGGAACTGAACAGGCGGTCTATAAGTAATTACACCCTCATTCACTGCTGTTGACAGTCATGAAGAACAGGCAGTGATGCTTGTATACATGGAACTGTCTGGGAAATCAGTACTGTGGTATTACCACAATGGCTGGCCATATCGCCCTGGAATAGACCATTTTTTTTCCGAATGGATCACAACCAGGTAATAGGTTTTTCCCCAAACTGTTTACATCAGCTGTAACAAGCCATCAGCCTCCGTGCCAAGAACAGAATCACCTGATTATTCTTGCCGCTGGGTATGTTTTTTTTTTTTCTTTCTTTTTTCATTACTGCTACTTACAACTAGAATTTCCTGAAGTGCTCGAGGAAAGCTCTGTGTGGCCGCCCTGCGTGCTGTTGCTCTCCCGAAACGTGCGTGAAAAAGCATCTGCTCCCCTCCGTAAGCTCAAGGCCAGCAAGATGAGTTTGCCGACAAAGAAACAGACACCCACAGTTTGTGCTGAAATGATGGAGCTGCACTCACTCCTGTACTACTGCTGTAGTTTATTTTAAGAAGGACTGTATATGTGGCACGTAGTCTGTATAATCATGGTTTATATCACTTATGGCGCAGAGTTGCACAGACAGCCAAAAACAGACATCATAGATGTTTAAGACTCACAGTTAAAATATCGAACGCCATGTATGAAACCTTTACCTAATACAAAAACTTTAAAAACAGTTTGTAGACCCCTAAAAAAGAGAGAGAACATCAATAAGCATTGAACTTCTCAGTTCTCAACACCTCTTTCTCTAATCATCTGCCAGCTCTTTATCGTGAGGTCGCAGCCCCTAAACCAGCAAGGTGCACTCTGGCTGGGATCCCAGCCTGTCACAGGGTTATGTGCGCACACAGCTAGGCACTGTGCACAGTTAGGAGACGCTGCTTAGCCTAGCTGCATGGTTTTGGATTGGGATTAGACCAGAGTAGCTGGAGGAAAGTTGCTCAGCAGGGAGAGCGTGAAACGCACACAGACCAGAGGATGGATTGGAACTCTGAATATGTGAAGCGACAGTGCTAGCCATGAGGCACTGCCATTTTTCACATGTCTGTCCTGTTTGGTAGAATTCTAGTTATCTTCCCTGCTCGAGGTAGGAGGTTACTCCTTTATTCTTTGATAGGATGTACTCACCGCTAGGCATAACCTTGTGCATATCGTCTGATTTTTTTTTATTGTATTTTTGTGCAGGTTTGCATCCCTCCTCCTTTACGAAAGATTATTATAGTGATTAGTGAATGGACCCCCCCCCCCCCCCCCAAACACCAGCGGCACCTTTGCATCACTTTCACCTGCAGCGGGAACTGCCCTTTGTTCCGGACCTACCCCACTTTGTATGGCCATAAGGAAAGAAATGTCAGTTTCAGCTGCAGCTCTGTACAGCTTGATACCTTATGTGTGAGGCTCCAAAGATAATCCTTTCAGCGTTGTTCAAAGGCTGTCTGGGAGATACGGGGGATGCTTGTCTGCAGCTCAGCCCTGCGCAGGCTCCATCTTCTGCCTGCCGTTTTCTACCATAATCAGAACTGGTGTTTTGCTGATTTAGGGACAGTCTGATATCAGTCTGTGTCTGTCCATCTGTCCTGTAGTCAGTTGGCTTTCTGTTCGTGCTTTACCCGCCTTCCATTCTTCATGGGATAGATGATCTGGGCTCTGTCATGGTAGTTAACATTTCCTTATGGCTCTTTCTGAGTTTTGCTGCAAATTTTGTTGAGTCGGCTACTCGGGCACTTAACTGGTCATCTCAGCACATCTCTGGCAAGGACAATATTCAGTTACACCTTGCTGGGCATTATAAATGTATTCCGGTTTAAAAGTTCAAACAAAAAAAATGACTTGTCTCTTTAAATTCTGGTTGATAAATGGATGCTGTTATAATAGGCGCCCTTTGAGATCAGGTTTCCCTTTGCGAAAATCTGCTTCGGCTCCGCATGAGGGGTCTCTCTGCGGCTGTAAATCAGGAATGCCCGCCCGTCTGTGAAAGTCAGGGTCCCACTCATATACATAATGTTACATGGTGTACAGCCCTCTGCGGAATAATGGCTTACAATCTGTACCTTCCTATTCCAACCAAGCCTTTCATGAATTGGCCTTGTTAGAAACCTCAGGTGTATGTACGAGTCCTGCTTATTAATGGTTGTAATGGACAAATTTTCTACTAAGAATTTTTTCCTTTCAAAGTAGTGTTTCTATTTGGCAGTTTTAGATTTTGAATTTACAAATGAGGAAGTTATTCCTCATTTGCACGTTTTCCAGGTGTTTTTGTTTGTATTGTCTATGTCTATAGAGTCTTTGTATTAAATGAAATCTCATTAATTAGTTGCCCGATGACCAGTATGAGGGAAAATTTGATCTTAAGATGCTTAAATTTTTCTGAATTAAAGAGCTCACAATGAAATGGATTATACCACTCTAAACATTCACTGTGAATATGTGGCGTTCTTTGCATTATTTCATAAAGAAACATTTTAAATATGCCTAGTACGACTCGGCTTTCAAGTTGTGTACTGCTTTTCATGAGTTTTGGTTAATGGCAAGAGTTTTAAAGTGGTTTCACTTAGCATAGAATCACTATTATTCCCAGAGGGTGCTTTCTGTATGCATAACTGCATCACTTTTCGCCGGTGTGCTAATCGGAGGCCTGCTGTTTACTTTGTATAGGTGTTTATTTCTTCCCTTTGAAAGCTGTTCAGGAGCCCCGAGTAACACACTGTTTGTGAATTTAAAATGAGTTTATGATTTGTGTCACTGAATAGGATTCTACTATGGAATACCAGAAGAAGATGTACTAAATTTGGGAGACGTTTATGAGGGAATGCTTAAGATTCCAGGGTTTAGCTTTTGAGCTGTTGCACCTCTATGTCTATATATAGTTCTATGCCAACATGGTAGGCTGTCAAAGAAAATTAAATAATGCTTCTGTTGGTGTAAAACTGATCTGTCAAAGTGTGTCAGTTTAGGTATTTAAAAACCTCACCTGAGGTTACCGCCTTATTTTCAGTTACCATCCAGTATAGATGTGTATTTCTTGGAATCGACCACTAGCCTGTACCTCATGAAGTTAATTAAGTGTGCTGGTTGTTAAATGTAAGGAATACTTGGAATGGCTGGGGTGCCCCTACGTGGAATGGCTGGGGTGCCCCTGCGTGGAATGGCCGGGGTGCCCCTACGTGGGATGGCTGGGGTGCCCCTACGTGGAATGCACGAGTGCTGTGTGTGTGACATAGAAATGGTCAGGAGAAGGATCATTTCTGAAGATTCCTTTCAGAAGCGTTAAATACTTATTTAGCAGCCACACTTTGCAACTGACGATGTAGCTTCTAAGTCTCCTGCGTGAAGCTGATGGCCTGCTTACATAATTAAGGATAATGTCATAATTAAGGTCATACTAGCCAGATATCAGACAACTTATTGGGATATTCATATCAGAATCAGAACTCAATTTATTGCCAATATGTACGAACCTTTTAATGTCATAACTGACATTATTGGCATTTTGCTAAGAAGCACTCATAATCTCGTTACTGTGGGATGACTTAATGACTGCTGTCTCCATAAGCTCATCTTATGGTGAAAAATCCGATTGGCAGTAATGTATTAAATGTATTAAATGTTTATTGCACCTCATATGGTGACTGGAGGTACTACCACCCACACACAATAAACATTTAGAAGTTTTTGCCCTTTATAAGACTGTCACCTGGGGTGTATTTACAGTGCAGTGAAGGTTGCTGAAATTGCGAATGATTTTGCGTATTGATTTTCTTTTGTCTCTCCAGTCCTCTGTTTGTCACGTGGAAAACAGGACGGGAGAAGCGCTTGAGGGGCTGTATAGGTACCTTTTCTGCCATGAACCTACACTCAGGACTCAGGGAGTACACCCTCACCAGGTAAGATTCCGTGTAACAGCACTAATTTGCTTAGCCTCACCTCAGATGTCTAGATCAGTGGTTCTCCACTAGGGGGCCTCAGTGAGTATCGGGTTTTTTATCGATTTTTATTGTGCGTTAAAATTAGTGATTTTAATAGAAACCAGTAATATTCCTTCCTGGTTGTAAACGGCACGAGAGCTTTGGTCCTAACATTGCACAGCATTCCAGAATTCTCAGCTTGAGTTTTGAGTCAGGGTCTCAAGAGGAAGTTGATGGAGGGGAAAGGTGAGGAATTATCGTTATTTGGTTCATAGCGTTTTAAAACTATAAAAAATATTGTAATTTTCAGTAGTTTTATTTTGTTGAAGGCTAACACAATAATATTAGGGTCCTTCAGTATTAAGCGCATATTTAATAGCTGTCAGGCTTCTGATTTTAGAGCCTTTTGCCAAGTAGGTTTTAGATTAGATGGTGAATGTTTATGGAAAAAAAAAACTTTGTTTGGCAGTGTAACTAAATTAAAATATGCTGATTTTAATAAGTGCTGCCAATTTTTGTCATCATCACAGGACATATACAAGAGAAACAATATCATAGTCTGTGTAGGGGTGCCCAAACATCCTGGACACGGAGAAGAGAACCACTGGTCTAGATGGCATCTCCACATGGATACTGTAATCTTAAGCAACCTTAGCTGCTGAGAACACAAAACAATTCTTGTTGTACCTCTTAAAATGTCTCCATTCTATCATTTTTTTAACCAGATGTCTTGTTCATGCCTCAACAACATAATCTTTCCTCAGCCTATACTACTGATTTGTTTTTCGAATAATTGCCTGAGTGTCTGAATTTATAGTTTGACGATTACTGGTAACCAGTCATGCAGATGGATCCATGTACTGCTGGAGAGGGACTCTGCAGACCACCTTTTTGGATGTATGTCTTCCCGTTGGGAAGGCCATAACTAGCAGGCTTCCTACTGGGAGCCAAAAGTGGGCAGTTAGTGGGCAGTTTCGTATGGCCTGGGTATTTGGCAGAGAGTAAATCAGATGCTTGTCGAACTGATGCAAAGATAATGAAATACTTTCAATTTGAAATTTAATTTGGTTCAATACTGCACTGAAAAGAATATTCTACCTTATGGGGTTGTTGAACAGCTTGTATTTTTTAAATCTAATTTATTTGTAAATATGGGGCTTCCCACATATGTGTGAAAAAATGTTTCAGTGGATAGTCTTATTGTCAGTGGGGAGATGTATCCGTCAGTGTTATTTGCCTCATTAATGAGTGTCCTTTTGCGCAATGTGGCTGTTTTGATGAGAATTTCATCACGCAGCTTGGTTCTTCGGGTATGCACATACACATTGCTCATTTAAAAATGGAGATCAGCATTTGCGGGTTTTGCCAGCACCAAACAGCACTTTGCCTTGACCTGGTTCATTCTCCTCTCTGATTTATGATTTATGGTTTGTGGTCCTCTCGGTGTTTACTTGCTTCTTAGCCTAAGAATTTTAGAAAGATGACCTAAATTTAGGGGATCTGTAGCAGTGGTTAGCGGTAATAATCGCTAAAATCGCTAAAATGTTGCTGCTGTTAATTAAAAGCTTCTTGTGAATTTTAATAATCTATCAGTCAGGCTGATGGAGAGAGAGCTCAGAGATTTGGGGCGTTCCTGATTTAGGGTGTTCCTGATTTGGGGATTCCTGAGTGGCATTGTTGGGGGACTGTCTTCGGCTTCAGCACATCTCAGATCTTAGTACTTCTCACTCCGAAAACAGATCATCTGCTTCCAGACGTATTCGCAAACCTTGCCTGCAGCAGGTATACATTTTTCCCCTTTTGGAATGGTCTTTTCTTTTTGATATGCATTTACGAGATGGCTGGATCCTGGGTCCTTTCTTATCCGTGCCACCAATAGAGCTTAAAGTTAGTTCCTTTCTTCTTCATGAAGTCTCTTATTTTCAAAGAGTTTCAAAGTTTCTCGGTATCTGAGGTCCCAGGTGTTGGATCCTGTGATTTTTTTTTTTCCTTCTTCTAATTTTTTCCTCTCAGGTCTTAGATTGGCTTCTCCGGTGTAGAGTCTACTGATGCAGTCAGCTTTTATAAATGATGTAGTAGAACCTTCACTGGAGAGGTGGGCAGAGTGACTCAGAGGGTGACTGTGAGTGACAGTGCAGATGAAGAGGGTGTAGCAGGATTTGTGAAGTGCTCAGAGTTGAGCAGAGGACATGGGGGGGGGGGAGGGTGCCTGCTTTTTTTCCTTCATATTTCTTGAGAGCTAGGAATTGGAATGCAGCACAGACAGACATGTCTGTGATTTCCTAACTGCTGGGTCGTGTTGGCTTTGCATTAGTGTGCCAGATGGGAAAGAGACTAAATAACGTCGAAGCCGGCAAGATTTATTTCTGTGGTTGCTGCTGCCTGGAGTAAGAGCTGGCAGGAAGGTGATTGGTTACCACTCTTCTTTATGATGGTTCATTAGTATTGCTATTCACGCAGCATAGCATCTGAGTGTCTGAATGGTTTACAAGTAAATTCAACATTACCTGGCTAACTAGTTTTCCCTAGATGTCCTAAACCAGGGGAAAAATTAATTAACCATTTTCAAAATTCATGTTATAGCTAGCTATGAAAGTAAATAATGTTTTGGACTGTGCAATCGCAATCTTCTCCGAAACGTACATGATAAGATTAGACTTGCGAGTCTTCACAGCTTTCTAAAATATTTACTTGAAAGCCAGTGTTCAGAAGACAGAGGCGTGTGAGTAAGTGCCACGCATAGCATTCAGAAGCATTCTTCTCCAAGCAGATGAGCCATCAGACAGGCACAGAAAGAAACAATGTAGGCCTGTAGGCTGACACTGAAGTGTGAAATTTTAAGATGACACCAGAGCCAACTTTTTATTATAACCAGTGGTGATCTCCTTTAATGCACGTTGCACAGCATGCCTTAATTTGGAAAACATAATGTGTAACCCTGGTGACCAGCTAGGGTGCGAGTTAAGGAAATAAGGCTGCATGCTCTATGATCATGTGTGTTTCCTGGATGCTCTGGGTTTTTTCCGTATTGTGCGTGCCGGAGAAATAATGAGTGTGTGTCTCATAAAATGAGGAGGTGGTCCTTCCCCTGCCCCCCCTGCTTCTGAATGGACTCTGCATCGTTGTAACCCTTACTGCATGAGCACTTATTCAACATAGATGCTCAGGTGAAGCAGTTTGGCCTCCACACTGCTTGGGTATCAACTGCTAGTTAGCCTCACTCATTCAAAGTGCTGCTTAGTCAGGATTATATTGATTCGAGCCGGAGAGCTTTAATTAAAAAGAGGACGGCCAAGTTTTGAATCAACAAAGCTGTAATCGGTAATCTGTGTCAAGGTCGGAAAACAGTCAGGGTTTTTTTTTTCTTCAGTTCTGTCCATTTATGTGGGTAAATTCTGTCCTATTTGAAAGTAAAAATGAATATTGAATTTTTATTGGTACTGGAAAAAACAACCTGCCCGCAGACAGGTGAGCGTCTCTTTGCATCCGCAGTGCCCTTAAAGACAGCCGGTTTCCCCCCATGACACGGGAGGAGCTCCCGCGGCTCTTCTGCTCCGTGTCTTTGCTCACCAACTTCGAGGACGTTGGCGATTACCTAGACTGGGAGGTAAGTACAGCCAATGGGATCTAAGCTCACATGCAAGCGGGCAGAATTCCAGTTCATCTGTCCATCGGGAGTAAATTTAATATTCTGGAGATATTTCTAGAGGCGCAGTGTGAATTAGGTGGCCACACATAGCAGCGTTTCCCCATCAGGTCTTCGGAGGCCCACAGACAGTCTATGTCAGGGCTCCTCAAATGTGGACCGCGATTCCAAATCCAGGCCTTGTTTTAGTTCTTCCAGGTAGTTTGTTTAATAATTACTGATTCTGATTGGCTGGAGGC
>JAODKM010000002.1:2475979-2504598 GCA_026780845.1 Petrocephalus sullivani
AGTTTGTTTAATAATTACTGATTCTGATTGGCTGGAGGCTTCACACCTGGCTGAGAGGTAAAGGAAAGCTGGAAAATGAGCAGGGCTCGGCCCTTGAGGACCGTGATTTGAATAGCTCTGCTCTATGTTTTTGCACCATCCTTAGTGGATTAATTATCCTTTAGTAATGTGAGGTTATTAAAGGAGAGCTGAGGCTCTATTTCAGCCTCCAGAGATGATGGTGAGGCTTTTGGGGCACAGTGCAAAAACATATGGGCTTTCATTGGGTCATCTTACCAGCAAACTCCTTGGGGACCCAAATACAGTCCACGTTTGTGCTCCCTCCTTAGTCCACATTTTTCCTTTCAAAATCCACTGTCTGGCAGGGAGCTCGGAGGGAGCAAAAACGTGGACCGGCTGTGGGTCCTCAAGGACCGGATTTGGGAAACGCTGCACTAAGCTATTATTACAGTGTCCCTTTTATTTTATATGCAGATAGTCCCAGGCTCTGCTAGTCACGATGGACGCGATACCTCACAGCCTTGGGATGGAAACGCTTTTCTGTCTGACTGCACACACAGAATGTAAAAATAGAGCTTCACCGTCAGCAGTCATTTTCTGCTACCTTGATGGGGAACATTGCTGCCCTTATAAGAAATGTCACAAATGTGACAGTTACGGAGTGGTGATGCTTTATCTCTCATTCCCATCTACCCACACACTGACCAAAAAATAGAGTGTGTGGAAGGTGGAAAGATTGACTAGCTATAAGCAATTTAAAGTAACCCCCCCCAGTCTACTTGTATTGTATTTTTAAGTGTTTTTATTTTGTCCCTGGTATGTAGATCAGGATTTTTACCACAGGTATAATTTTCATATGTTCTAAGAAAAATAATGAGTCGGGGGGGGGGGATTGGAAGGAGTTGATGTTTGTGTCTGGCAGAGGTGCAGTGCTCTGATTAGCTGTCACATGGGAAGCATGTCGCCGCAGGGCAATTGAGCTCCGGTGTGTGTCTAAAAGGAGATTCGGGGAGGTTCCTGTGCCTCAGAGGATGGAGTTCGTGGCACCGAATGCTTTATTACCTTCCGGTCGATTTCTGCTTTAGTGAAATGACCGGGGGTGCATTTCCCGAAGACGACTTAATGCTATGTCATTCGTAAGTTCTACCTTTTAAGGAAAAACTTATGAGCAACGTAGTGTTAAGAATCATAGCTTAGTGCAGTGTGTCATAATCCAGTCTGTGGGGACTCACAGCTGGGCCATGTTTTTGCTCCCTCTGACCTCCCTGCCAGATAGCCCACATCTTAGCTTTCAAAATCTACCCAGGAGGGAGCAAAAATGTGGACTGGCTGTGGGTCCCCAAGGACTGGATTGGCAAACACTGGCTTAGTGTCAGCATTTTAAGGTAGAACAACGTAGCGTTAAGAAGGCTTCGGGAAACGCGCCCCAGTTTGGCCAACTGGAATCAACCTAGGACTTTAATCCATGGCTAGTGGCAAAACGAAAGCAAGAATAGAGCAGTAGACGCGGATGAAGAGGAAAGGGCCGAGCTGACAGAAATGCCTGATTAGTCACCTGGCCCCCCCTCTGGAGACTCTTCCCATCTTCAGTTTCCTGCTGTATCTGTGGTTGCAGTCACTCCCAACCCTACTGTTCCCAGAGCTCCTAGGCCTGCAGCTGACCAGGGAAACGTGGACATTTGGTGTTTGGTGTGTGTGTGTGTAATATACCTTCAAAAAAATGTGTGTTCACCTACCAGGACATGTTTTATCTGCTTCTTACAGGTGGGTGTACATGGCATCAGAATAGAGTTTATTAGTGAAAAAGGATCAAAGCGAACCGCCACCTACCTTCCGGAGGTTGCGAAGGAGCAAGGTGAGATTTCGTGTATTTTGGGTAGAGTACTTGGCTGAGAATCAGTGCATATAGCTAAAAGCACACATAAGATCAGCAGTCCTCCTCCTCATCCGTGTATTTATGTAACTCTTGGTTCTTTCTACTGCATGTTGTTCTTTCACTTATGCACTTTGTCCTCCGTTTGCTGCTGTGCTATAAGAATTTCCCTCTTGGGATTGGTAAAGTACAGCACCAGACAAAGGCATGGACACACCAAGCCTCCTACAAAGGAAAGTGATGGAGTGTCACGTCACATGACCTGGCAGCCTGACCTAAACATAGCAGAAGTAATTTTGGAGGAGATTGACTGGAGAGTGAAGGAAAAGCGGCCAATGAGAGCTCAGCATATATTTCATGTGGGAGCTCCTTCAGGACAGCTGGAAAAGCATCCAGGAGGCTGCCTTATTGTATCTGGCATACTGGAGAAGTAGAGTCAGCCTGTCCATGGAGTAATTGGGGTTAAGGGTCTTGCTCAACAGACCAATAATGGGATCACACTGCCGACCCGGGGATTTGAACCAACAACCTACTGAGCCCCAACCCACAGAGCCGACCTCTCCCCTCACCCCAGGGGCAGGCAAGTGGTTTTTAGGCAAGCAGGTGGTGTAGAGGTTAGGGACGTAACCGCGTAATCAAAAGATTGCCGGTTCTAGTCCCCGACCCACAAGTACCACTGAGGTACCCTGAGCAAGGCACCGTCCCCAAGCACTGCTCCCCAAGTGCTCAAGTAGCTGCCCCCTGTTGTGTCACGATGTCACATGGGTTAAAAGCAGAGGACACCTTTCATCGTTGCGTGCTATGGTGCGTCAACAATGACGATTAATCACCTTCAACAATTCTTTTTTGCTTTAATACTTTTTTGGTCAGTACATTATTCCATGTATGTTATCTTGAAAGCCCAGTCTCTCTGGGAGTAGTTACATATCCCGATTGTCTCAGCAGAGAGCGATTAGCTTAGTTTAATTAAATGTGATTCCTTGCCATGTGTAGCAGTTTGGAGCGATCATATTGAGCAGGACTTATAAATATAAAACTGTACTGAAAGCCATCCCACAAAGTAGAAAATGCTATGTTCTGGTACCAAACGGATGCAGTAAAATGTCCAGCTGGTTATGCATAATGCTAGCAATGCTTGAGGTAGGGGAGAAGAACATTTTTTGGGAATATTATCCGTTGTTTTAATCAATTTAAATGGTTTAAGTAATTTTCTCTCTTTTCCTGAATTCTCTTCATCTTTCTGCTAAAACCTCCCACCGTGGCTAATATAGGGCCAGCTAGACAGCTGAGGCTGATTAGACTGACTGTAGGCTGCTGGTCCCCGTCTCTCAGTAGGTTATTCCCATTCATTACCAGCCCGTTTAGTCGCAGCGTGGAGCGTGACAAGCCGGAAATGATGATGAAATCTGGGCCCAAAAGCAAGTGTCTACTGCTGGCCCCAATTCCATCAAGTTTAGCACCACAGTTGGAGACCATTGTTCCTGGGCAATCGTTAGCTTTTTTAGTGTGATGTCTGTGCCCCCCTCCCCCCACCCCCCACCCAGGTTGGGACCACATACAAACCATAGATTCCTTACTTCGGAAAGGAGGCTACAAAGCTACCATCACAAATGATTTCAGGAAGACCATTAAACTGACCAGGTAAGACAGACGCGTGCTAACAGTCTGCTAGCAGAGCTACACCAGCGCTACTACGAGGCACCATGATGCCGGTAAAGACTAACGGCAGTGACGCTGCGGCCTGAATCGGGGTACTGACTGAAACTGTTTAAGTGTCACATGGCATTACACTGGCAAGATAAAACCAAGTGTCATGAGTGAGTTTGACAGCAAAATGACTCGGATGCCGATGTTTCTCCTCAGCACGTTATATCTGAATGGCCTTAGTTATAATGGCTATAGTATAGTGACAGTAGGTACCTATTCAAAGGAACATTTTGGGACAGGCTGCACTGGTTATTCATTGTGCGAATAGTGCACAATTTCACAGTGTATTTCAGGAAGAATATACATTCATTATTAACTACCGTAAGATTGTTATAGCCTTTGGCAATTTTGGGAACAGTTTGGATGAAGCCCATTTCTTTTTGCTGGAAATATTAATCTTGGGCAACAGCATTTCATAATGAATAATAATTTAGTACTAAATATGTCAGAGAAATCTAAACTCTGGATTGAGCTGCCGGTCATAAAATCTTTTTTTAATAAGTCAGTTTTATTGTCTTAGCTTATTGCGTGTGATAATTAACTGGATGGGCCTGTGGGACAGGACGCTCGATAGCTGGCTCTTCGCACGTCTCACTTGGATGGGTTTCACACCTTTAATAATTTGTGGATGTATTTGGAAAGTTAATTATTCGTTGCTGGTGTTTTATCCTGGTCATTGGAGTGAACTGGAAAGATTGACCCACATTACGGGAGACGGTTATATACTAGTTTCATATAGGTCATTGTCAGTCAGTCGATCAAAATGATTAATTTTCCAGGTATAGTGCAGCTTTTCACAAACGTCTCACAGAGCCCTGTGGAGTTGATGCTGCAGAAGGTGGAAAGCCTTGGTTGTACGAATAGACGGCAGGGAGGAAATGATCTAAGCTTATTATTCGAAATCTGAGCATGCGTACAAATCCACAGCTGAAGAAGCAGGCCCTGACACACAAACTCCAAGCTTGGTCTGCGGTTCTCCCACCTCCATCCCGACCTGACCTCTCGTCTTCCACTGCAGGTATCATAGCGAAAAGATGACAATGAGCTACGCGGAGTACATCGCCCATCGTCAGCACCAACACTACCAAAACGGCATGGGGCACCCCCTCCCCATTTACAACCATTATTCCTGACAGCGACCCGCATGACCAGTCACTGGACCTCTCCGCAGGTCTCGTCCCAGGGGAGCCCTCCACCTCTTGGTCTAACTACATCTACTACTGTACCATTTTATGATGATTGTTTCCGTTGCCATGAGGATGCTTTCCGAGCGGCAGCATGGCAACGGATGACAGCGGTTTTGTTACTATTTATTTAATCGTCATTGTCGAAGTGTTTCTCTTTAGAGTTGTGTTACTGACGTTTTGCAGCACATATTTTATTTTAATAAACTAGACGTTATTTTTCATTTGTCGTTTTTCTTTTCTGATCAGACTTACTTTGTCTGTGGATGGAGCTTTAGCATAAGGATGTTCCTTTTGTTGATATCTTGCTTTTATCACACGATATGGCAAGATAAATTGCACATGAATTTGGGGGAAAAATGCCCTTTTTCTTTTTAGTTGAAGCAAATTGACGTAATAATTGGAGTGATTGAGAAGACTGACCTGAAGCCAGTTTAAATGAACCGGAAGATCTGATATGAATTTCCGCTTATCACTTGATCACAACCGTGATTCAGACTGAAGGCTAATGAATACGTAACTGAAAATACGCTAAATTGACACGATAAAACTGACGTATCCCAGGTCACATAGTCTGAAGGAGCAGGTTGTAACTTAGGTGCAAATGAATAAAATCGGTGTGTTCTTTGCTTAATTTTTAATATCCATGACTTTTTATATATATCTGGGTGGCATCTTTCTTGGGTTAGTTTTTTTTCTGTTTTTCAGTCACAGGAAGATGTTTCTTTAGCTGTGTGAGTGTTGGTTGTAAAAAATTCCATGTCTGTTGCTTGGATCTCAGATGAGGCTTTTGGTTTAGTTTTCTGTGCAGGCCGTTGCAGGGGCACGAGTAAAATAACCGAACAAGCCATATTCAGTAAAACACAATCTCTATTCTGGGCTCGGTGTCTGTTTACCAGCAGTAGCCTGAGGTACACTTTCAGGCCTCCCTTTCGTGATGCTTTTTCTGTGCAGTTTAGTTGATCAGTTTGGGCTTCATTCAGTTGGTGAACAATTTGATGACTTCTGTAATAACCCAGTTAAGTATCTAAATAGCCCATGCCATTTCTTGGGGGCGAATGGAAAAATTTAATTAGGGTGGAATTGGTTTCCCTTGCTATTAGCTAAAAACCAAGAGAGCCCCTTTACCTTAATGTGTAAGCCATCTGTTTTTCAGTCATGCTGCATAAACTGCAGCTTCTTAACCCTATGAGATTTTATAGCATCTGGTTTCATCCCATTTAATGTGTTCGGCTTTTTATGGGGGATTATGAAGGGTAGAACCGATCAATAAATATCAGAACAACTCCAACCCTTCACAAAGGCCGGCTTTCTGAAATCTTTCAATATTCCATCCACAGCAATGCTAAAACTTCTATTTGACTAAACAATTGACGCCCTAAATTTCTATCAAATATATGATACATATATTAACCTATAAAGTAAAATGTTGCTTATAATGCATAAAAACTTTTGATACCGCATGAGCTTTGTGCAGTCCAAAATGGAGTCCGCCCGTCTATGTATGTGACTAGTCTGTCATAATTTATTCAGCCCCATCATTAATTTTAAAACGATACTAGGCACCTGAGTTAATTGGTCGGATGCTATGGCATATTATTGAACCTAATGCTAATTCATTTTTAATGAGTCATTTGAGAAACAAAATTTCTGCCATGGATGTTCCGTTTGGTCGCCAGATAAAGAGATGCCTTTGCTCCATGGCTCTCAGAACCTGGCTCCGTGTTTCCATACAGCACTAACATCACCATCATCAGAACGTGAGCCTCTGGCTGTTGGATTGCCTTGGCAATAGTAACTGACAATCCAACTATTAAACTGTGACTTTTTCTTGTTGTTGTTGTTATTGTCGTGGTGCGGCGTCACTGCTGTGCCGTGCTACGCGCTTTAAGCGTGCACACGTGGTATCGTCCCGTTTCAGTCGCACCGTGCTACGCGCTTTAAGCGTGCACACGTGGTATCGTCCCGTTTCAGTTCCTGTCATGTTGGTACTGGCGGATTCCATCTCCTCTAGGCTCAAAAACATGGAAGCTTTCTGTTTTTTCAGTGTTTTATCTAATAGCTGTATTTTGTTCCCGTAAGAAATGAAGGTAGGACATCCAAACAGTTTTTTTTTCTGGTTAATTTTTTTTCCCCAATGGCACATAATGATTTTGCTGCAAAACTGTTAGATTATTATATGTGATTATATGTTTGTATGCTGTGCACACATACCCACCTGGTGTGTCACATATGCTGTATACCAGTTAACACTATTGTTTATCTTTGACTAGTTATTTCTACTACAAAAGATTATAGAAAAATAATCTGCAAAAAATGGTGCTAATGGACCTCATGATGAGAGGTCATGTGACTGGTCATGCGGACTTCTGAATCATATCATTATTTTTTTAATATATGCAGACCTCTTTTATAGGTGTTTCGTAACAGTGTAGTTATGTAATAAAATCCCATCGTTCGGGAGGACAAGGATATCATAGCACTTTCCTGCTCCTCTCCCGTTCATTTCAAGACTGGACATCAACTCAAGCTATTTATGTTCTTACATTTCGAGCTAGGACTCTGTGAACCTTCTGTATAGAAAACATACATTTTTCTTTACTCACAGTTTGGGTCAGACACATGCGGAAATCTGGTATCCAATGAGGTTGTAGTATATGCCTCAGTACAGTTTCATGAAAGGTTAATTACGATAATCAAGTAATGATGCAAAAGCGCATCTGTCTGCAGTGCATTGGCACTAAGCAGCTCCTAAGGGCTTCCGCGTTTCTTTTATTTTTTTAAGTTTGACTACCAAAATGCAGTAACTTTGGCTACAGCACACTCCCAGTGAAGCTGTGTGTTCCTGGCATTTCATTTGTTTTTTCACTTATGCAAAATTGGTCATCAATCTACAATGCATCATGGGATGTTTCACAGAAAAAACACACATCTTGTCTCAGAAAAGCTCCTGAAAAGCTGGAGTTTTGAGATATAAGATGGGCTTCTGTTCCTGAGAGGGATGATAGTACTTATGATGTCCTCCCAGTAACCTGAACATGAGTACCATAGTTCCCTCTGAGGAACTGCTCAATATTTAAGTCTCCCAATCTGCTGAAATACAAATGATCTCTGTTATTGGGGCAAAATCCCAGAGTTCCTCTTCAAGACCCAGTAGTATTTTACAGTGATTTATTATTTATCATTTCACAATACACAAGTAATGTCTCCCAGTGTCTTAATCTCAAATATTATGAATATTACATTTTCTTGGTGAGAGATGTATTTCAAGTAACTCAAATGAGCTTATAATTTTCATTTTTAATATTCTTTTAAAAAATCCTATGATCAACCTCTTTGGGTTAGAAAAATGCACTTGACTGAACTGCATTCTGCTGAATGGTTATGTTCTACATGAACAGTTTTGCTTAGAAACCATTCTACAGTGGTTTGTTGTAAAATGCTTTCAAGCCTAATCCAGGAGCAGTAAGGGTGGCTCTATCCCCCAGCCACTGTTTCCTGTGCTTGTTTGTATCCTCATTTCGTATACAAAAATGACTGAAATAAATCTCCAGTGTCAATAACGTGATCAGCTGCCTTTGCATCTTAAAACATGAAATGGAAATCAATAACAGTAAAAAAAAAAAAAAAAAAAAAAATTAATAAAAAAAAACCCCCTAAGAAACAAAAGCTTTGTGGTGTGAATCTACGATGTGTATGTTAAACCAGGTTAAAGTTGAAACAGAAAATGAAATTGCATGATAAATTATTAAAAGTAGCATTTCTTTATGATGTAATAATCACTGTCGCTCTGGAGGCAAATAGCTATTTTGTGTGTATGGTTTTTCCTTTTGGTTCTACTAGAAAAATACACACAGACAGACGGGGATTGACTTCCTTGTTTCCTCCTGAACCTGTAAGATTCAAATGTGCGGTCTCACATTACCCTTGTGTGTTTAAAGGAACCAAAGATGCCTGCAGCCTTGTTCTGATGCTGCTCCCCCCCATGCACAAACACAAAAAAGGACCCCGCAGGAGAAATATCTCTATCATATCGCCTTTTTCGTTTTTTTTTTTTCTCTGAGTCAGTTTCAATTGTTGCACTCCGGGAAACCTCATTCAGTGTTAGAATGATGTTAGCTGTAAATTACCTGCATGTGCATTTTCCCTTCATTCTTATATATACATTTTATTTTATTTTTTTTTGGAAAAACAAATCCACATACCGTGCCTCTTCGACATGAGTTTCTTCATGTGTTTCTTAATGACCAGCAGTGATATTACATCAAGAGATGCATTTATTCTCATTGTTTTAAGGTTAAAAAAGCAAAGCCTTGTTTCTTAACTGTCAACCCAGTAGCTTCACTGGTTAACAATCGCACTGATAGTTACACATTAATTATAAATAATTGGGGGGGAGGGGAAACACCTTCAATAAATGTTTTTTTGTAAAAAAATAAATAAAAAAAATTATAAAAAATGAAAACTGAAAAAATTAGGTTGTTTTTGTACATCAAAATGTATTCTTTTCAAAGAAAATTTTGGATCTGGTTTCTAAATTATTTTAATGCTTTTCTATATTCTGAAATAAGTTGGAATGTCTCTACCTGATTGTCAGGGGACTGAACTGGCCTTTGGGGTGCCTGGTGTAGCCCCAAATGCTCACCTTTTACTTTTCATTTTGATTCCTTCGTTTATACATGCTTGGTGTATTCCAACAGATAACATGGGAAAATAATAAACCCTGGATACACATTTCCTTGTAGAATTAGATTCTTCTTTCTCCCCCAGTGTGATGGACTTCAAAAGTGGCATTTTGAAACGGGAAGAGTGGAATGGAGACGGACAATTTCCACATGGGGGTGGATACGTGAATTCTATAGGTGATATACAATATAGGTGGATACATGAATTCTGGCTGTGGTGGTCCTGTTGTACATTGAACACTATTGTTACCTTTTAAACCATCCAATAAAAAAATCCAAACTACACTGACTTTAGTACTGCTTGTTACTCTAGTAGGAGTTGAAAACATGCTCTTATATATCACACAAACACCATTTCATTCTGAGCATATAATGTAGACTTTTCTGAGGAATCTGATTGGTGGGGCTAGGGTTACTATTTGTTCTTTCTGCTTCATGACCAGTGTAACCCATTTCCCATTTTTATGTTACTGGTTACTGGTTTTATTTTCCACTGGGTTAAGCCATCCCAGAGTAATCTTATCAACCATAGGTTCAAAGTTAAATTTTTCTTACTTAGTAGCATTGAATCAGTGTTACCCCAGAAACCATGTCTAGTATTATAGACGTGTCCTTGGCATGCCATGGTCCTGTTCCAGCAGAGATTGCGATGGCTTTGTCTGCCTTAACTGGATTTGCTGAGCTGCCTTCATGAGCAGGACCGAGTCTGTCTGATCTGTATAAACGATCATTAAATTCTCATTCCACTGTGCTACTTAACATCCACAAAACTGATACACATCTTTATTTGTAGCAATTACAGATCAGGAACAACAAAAAAACCTTGTGTGCAAACATCAGATAAAGCGCTAGTTAAATTTCCACGAACAAACTGTATAAATATAGAACTCCAGGATTCAAAACATTTATGTATTATTTAAAAAACTGAAATTACCGTTGGAAGCAAATTTTGGAAATATCTCAATGGCTTTGCACTCATTGTACGTGAATGCGAAGGCACGTGCGTGCAGTTTCACTATAGTCACATTTAGGAGTATAAACTTAAAACGATCAGACTTAAGCAATTTCCTGAGAAATTCCTGAGTTATTACTACTGATATGGAAGCACCTAAAATAAAATTAAATATATGGCCAATGGTGATGGCCTACCCAGTAATGTTCACCAGAATTTCCTGGGTAATGAAAATATTTTCACTGACCTAGGAAGAACAGTAAATCTATTAATTTAAAACCATTCATTTATACATACATACATTCTCCACCACATAAAATAAAATATATAATCATAATATATATACACACACACTTCAAATAAAAGTTCTTGGAGTGAATAAGGAAGAGGAGCAGTCCTTCAGTCCGCCTTTCTGCTATGCCATCTTGCTGTGTGTGACAGCTGTCTGTATGCAGAGGCTGTGTGGTAGAAGATCACTGTCAGCACCTTGCCGTGGATAAGGATAAGTAAGGTTTGGTGAGCCGTGGCCCACACCCGGTACCATGGCCCATAGAAAGGATCCGACACGGCTGGGCACAGCATGTTGTTCAGGTTGACCTCTGTCACCTGGAGGAAGGACAAAGCCTTTACATGAAATCACACTATACATCTGATATGTCAAAACTTACTGTCACTGCACATGCCACCAACGATGAGCCCCGACCTTTCAAATAAGTTCAGTGACATTTGTGAAGATCCCGCAAACATCCACTGTGTAAAATCAAGCAATGAAAACAAAATATAATTTCTGACGTTTTACTTTACAAAAACATCTCACATTGGGCATAAGAATAACACCATGCAAAAGCAAAGCAAGGTCAGGTGAAATGTGATTCCAGGGTGTTTTTTTCCAGTGAGTGAAAATTTAATTTAAAACCTGAGAAATTAATCCAGGCTACAGTACAAAGATAACCGGAGACAAAGTAATTTAATGCATTCCTAATCAAACAAAGAACAGTATTTGGGTCAACGGGAATGAAGATGAAAATGATATTTAAGCAGGTGCCCATGTTGGCCTAGAGCTGTTAGCTAGCTGTCAGATTGGATTATGCCCTCTATAGCCATGTTCACGCCAAATGACCCGACAGATCTGACAGTGGGCAATACTTGCCCACATCTGGGTTGCAGCTCCAGATGAACAGTGGTGTTTATGGCGCATGCAAGGATAATGAACACTGGCAACGATTGTCGGAAGATAGTCGAAAGATCACTGCGATTTCTTACCAGTCCCAGTGCCTGCAGGAAGGTGAAATGATACAGGAAGAGGATCCCAATGGAGAGGACGGCCCACCAGATGTCCCCTAATGGCTCTGGCCTGTACACCCCTGTAGGCGTGAGCGACCATGTCAAACACCAAGCAGCCTGCCCCACAAATGAGGCAGTTAGTATAGACACGTGAGAGTCAGAAAGCCATCTGGAGCGCTGTGTGGAGTTGACACAGGCATGCTGAAGCCCCCCTGTCCAGGAACTGGGCTGCACCGCCCCCAAATCCAGCTCATTCGCACGTTGGCACCCTCTCATTTCCTGCCTGTGATGCACAGGCAGTGACCTCATTGCTTAGTTTCTGAAAAGGGCCCTATTTTGTCTTATGATCCAATACTCAGACTTAGCTTTTGCTCATTCTGCAGGCGTGGGGGGGGGGTCTGACCAGCCACTGGTTTTTATTCTGTGGTTCTATAACTATTCAATTTTTTCCCATTTTTCTTCTGACCCTGTTTAGCTTGTCTTTTGTCTCACAGTTTCACAATTCATCTTGTAACTGCACAATTTGATGTCACCTATGTTTATGCCTTAGAGAAATTATCCAAAAACTACTACTAAATAATTTGTAATCCAGTTTATGTACTTAAATTAAAAATTTGTAAAAGCTGCCTGAAGACAGAATCTTCACACAGCAAAGCATCGGGAAGGCGGGGTTTCTTTGGTCAGTCTTTCACCTGATTGGCTGCAGCAATCGGGCTCCTTGAGGGCTCAGATCGCTTTGACCATTAATCATTTTAACAGTCCGATATAATTAAATGTCACAGATTGGTTACCTTAGTCTAGTTAGCTACACCTTCAAAAACATTTTCCAAACATTCTAGTATATACAAAACATGTTGTATTTAGCATTTAAAATACCCTCAATATATAATTCTGAGAGTACCAGTATTGGAGTACTAATATACTAATAATCTATTAAAATAATCTAATATACTATATACTAATATATTCATAATCTATTAAAAGCAAATTTTCAAAATTCCCTGGCTAAGCGGTGGTTCTAATTTGAACATGCTGTAAATTTTATCTATATGAAAATCTTGTGAAAGCATGAAAACAGATTCACTGATTACACAACATCTACACTAGGTGGCAGTCTGACCCTGCCTTGGTTTTCGCCAAACCCCATCAACGGCAGGGCCCAACGATTCACAACGGTCTGCTTTTCTCCCTAGGCAGTGTTTTTATACTATGGAATAAGTTCGTTCCTGACACTTGTGTGATTCATTTATATAATAAAAAAATATTAAAAGCTCTGAATGAAACAAGAACACCAGATCGGTGGACATACGAATAACGACAAACCCACCTCCTTTCCTGAAAAGGTAGATAGTGACCACGTAGAGCATGGCGTGCTGGATGTAGTACACTTCTTTTTCAAAAGGCAGCTGAAAGATATGATTTGCAACAATTCATTTTCATAAATGACTGCTGAATACTGATGATGGTAGATGTTTGTTTATGAGCATTAGTTAACTTGGTTTCCTCATTTAAAAAGTACAAGCAAGCCTTTAGTCATCTCAGTTTATTAAGAAGTACAACCACTTCTCGTTTAGGACGGAGTTCCATTCCACTGACTATGTTATTAAGCAAACGGCCACTATGTGGAAATGGCGGCAGCCTAGGCGTGACCGTGCTTATGACATTAGTGCAGCCGTCGTTACTCAATTGCTTCTATTCTTCATGAAGTGGACATTTCTAACATTTTGAGATCATACTCCAGCGTGCATTGTTGTTCGGCGTACAAAATTGTCATAAATGCGTGCCTTGGTTAGAAAAATATATTTTTGTGTATTTGCCAAAGGTCACCGACTCAGGTAATCGCAAAACGGGGAGTGGTTGTATAATATTTCACAGCTTCCATAAACTCGTATTTCCTTCCCCCCCCCTCATATGACAGGAGGATTCACATATTTGTACATTTATAAACCACACATACACATTGTGTATATCGCAGATTCTGACGGGGCTATTTTCACTGGGTTGCGGAGTGCATAGTTAAATATTTTTTAATCTTTTAACGGGGCACGAACACATTGTGCTACTGTCACTGCACTATTTCGGTTACATTTACTATTACTTTAAAAACTTGGGTCGTGATTTAACGACCAAGGAAATATTCGGAGGCTTCTGTACAGTAAATCAACCAACCTGTATGTGACCCGTAACTGTTTATTTATGTACGAGAGCTACTGACAACCAAAAAACTGCGTGTGTGCAAGCATACTTGGCCAATGAAGCTCATTATTATTATTATTCATTATTAAGAATTTTAAAAGCATGCTTGTGCAGCAGCTCATCGGAGCGTGCGGTGCGAAGAAGCAGCGCTCCCCACGAGCGCGTAGCGGCTGACACCCGGGCCGCTGCTCGTGTGACCGCCTGCCTCCGGCCACATGGGGGCGCTCACGCACCAGCCTGGTGTTGACAACAGGGAAGAGCAACGCCAGCAGGGCTCCGTTCAGCATGTGGACCTGAAGCCTGAAACGAGGGGGCAAGGAGGGTCAGATTCACCCCAGCGCTAATGACTGCTGACTAATGAAGGGAAGATTTAATGACAGAAAGAAAATATCAACGCGGTGTTTATATTTTTTCTGTCATTAAAGCTGCAACAGCCTTTTCCAGGGTCTTGAGACAAATTATATTTACAGACAAACAGTACTTTAAATACCATCAGGGAGCCATTTTGCAGAGGATCCTTGCCTATAAGACTCGCACTTCGGGCAGTGGCCAGCCCAGCACCCAAGGAAGGAACTGTAGACTTGCAAGGCCAAAGTCTGTATCATACTTTGGACTGTATAACTAAGCTGGCCTCCCTCACAAAGCAAAAGCACAGAATAGCTGCTGGGCCCGTTTGTACAGACAAATGATTCCTCACACACTATACTGTAAACCCCATTCTGGTCAGAGCACGTAATTAAGTAAGACTGCTAACATAAAAATGCTTCAACTCTCAGAATAAGTAATGAATTGTAGCAGATGTGACTTTTCCCACACAGATGTACCCAGACTCAAACAACCTTCAGCATATAATAATTCTCTGTGTTCGGGAGCCATACTCATTAGCTAACAAGGAAAGGTTAGAGAAATTACAATGTCAGGATTGAATGCTGTGTTTCGGATGCAGGCACATACCGGAAAATGACTTTGGCCGTCTTGCACGGTGGACAGGCCAACAGGAAAATCTGTGTGTCCAAAAGAAGGAACATAAATCACATATGTATAGTAAAAATATACTATAGTATTTATTTTTATTTATATATTTTATACCTGAATCCTGCTTCCTCCTAACACACTCCCTGTAACCAGAGCAAATACTCCAATATTATACATACTTCTAGGTATATAGTCTGTGCCTCATACATTCATTCAATCTGCTAGCTACAATTACATCTAAATACATACTGGTGCGGATATGATTTTTCCCACAGTCTAGCCTTGAAAATGTTTGTTTGAAATAAGTCTGTAAATAACGCTAATTTTTCAGTAGGATGCAGCTGACATTGTATGGTTCCATCAGGCTGACAGGGGAAAAAAAACAAACATAACGATGCATCTGCAGGTTACGAAAAAATGCACCAAAAAAAGTCAACCATAAAGCGACAAATCAAAGAGGAAGCATGCGACAGCCGGAGAAGTCATTATCTCACTCCGTGCAGCCCTGCGACATGCGGAAGCTCAGCAGAACAGAAGGCTAACCTGGTGTAACCTGGGGCTGCCCATTTCATAGCCGAGCACAGTTAGCACGGGCAGCCTTTAAAACAACGTCAAAGTCAGTGCGCCCGCCGGGAAAGGCGCGCCGCCGTTTCCTTGGCAACCTGCCGGACAGGTCGCGTGCGGGATGCAGCCGGTCCGCGAGCTGTTTGTTTACGTGGCGCGAGCCGCGCTTCCTCGCGCGCGATCCCATTGGCAGTAAGCGAACAGAAAGGATGTCAAAAGAGCAGCAGCCAATCAGAGGAAAGAAACAGAAACGGGAGCCAGTAAGTTGGAGCGCAACTGTTTTTGAGGGGAAAAAACATCATAGAAGAATCAAATTCTGAAAAATCACATTTATAAAACTTTTATGTTATTCTACTACAAACAACCTTTTGCTTCCTTATAACGTCATTCTAGTGTATTTCTTGCTGTGCTGAGCTTTTGGCAGCAGTGTTCAGACGGGCTCGTCCATCTACGTGCCCCATGTCACGATGTGTGAGTCAGTGCATTATGCAACGTCTTTGAGTAACACGCTGGCCAGAAGATGCCAGCGAGCCTGTGCACACCTACCGGTGTCGACACTACAAACACAAACTGCTCAGTTTTCATTATGGCCTTGTGCTTAATTAGCAACACTTTCAAACACCAGACTGACCTTGGATATTTCAGCAGCTTACGCAATACTGCTCAGATAAAACTGAGGAAATAAGATTACATCCATGATCATTAAACGAACCTCAACAGGCAAGAACATAAGCTTATGATGACTGTACCGTGCATAGGTATGTCTGTGCATGAAAAAGACAGTATTGGAGTATAAGCTGGGAAACTTTTCACACGCAACAGCCTGATGACTGGCAAGGGTTTGTCACAAGCAAAACGCACAGGGAGCGATTTCTCACCAGTCTGGTTACCACTACCTCGGATAAGAAGTTTTTCCTCTTGAGGAAGTAAAACTGATCTCCTAGTACTTAAGGTTTAACAGGCAACATCCGTTTCAAATTTTATCTTTTTATTGTTTTACAAGTTTTACGTTTGATTGGGTCCTTGTGAAGTGCATAAAACCGTTTGATTTTTGTGTGAATCTGCATAAATAAAACTGCTAAATATACTGAGTCTGGGCACAAGTTAAAGACTGACATCAGGTGAGGAGAGAATGACTGACGGAAATTAACATCAGACCTGATTGTTTTTGACGGACAAAACCACCCCATATCGTCTGCGGGGCCCAGAACCACACCGCCACACCTGTCCGCAGACAGTGCCATACCCCCAGCGGGCTGCCAGACCCCCAGCGGGCTGCCATACCTGCATCGCCGTGACCACGTGGCAGGGGTTCAGCAGGTAGATGACGGTCTTGGTGGCCAGCTTGAAGCCCACTTCGACCCCGAACGTCAGGCAGAGAGCGACCAGCAGCAGGTTGCTGGCCGGCCCGGCGCCCCGGCTCCCGCAGCCTTCTCCCGGCCCTTCCTGCTCCTTGCGAGCGCCGATCTTCCGCAGCGCCACCGCGATCTCCGCGACGGACATGAGGACGACAGCCAGGCTTTCCAGCAGTCGCTGCGCCGGCGGGAGGAACGCCGCGCACTCCGGCCCCCCGTTGCCCTCGAATCTCGGGTCCACTCCCCCGTAAGCCCAGTCGAACATGCCCTCGGTGCCGTGCCGAGCCATGCTCCCCTTTCGGTACCGGGGAAGGCGTACGATACGGCGCCGATCGGCCGCGGTGAGCAGAGGAGGTGTGTAAGGGCCGGACGCCCAAAGGCATGCCGCCGCCGCACTACAGCCGGGTCCGGGCGCCCGAAAGCGGGACGGTCCGGCCAGGGATGATGAAACCAGGAAGAGAGAGAAGCGCGTCCATTTCCATGCGGGGGGTTAGGGACGCGCAGGCGCTACGCGCGGCCGGACGTGCGGCTCGCTCCCGCGTACCGGGGGGGCGGACGGCGAAGGTCCCGCTAAAGGGCGCCGGTTATAGGCGAGGGGGCGCGGTGCGGTCAGGTGTGACGGCGGTCCGTTCCGGCCGCGGGACTGCATGCGGGGGATTCCGCGCAGACTAACGGCTCCGGAGGTGCTCCTTTCGCGCTCCAGCCACTTTACCCTCGATAAATAGAAATGCTCGTTTATTAAGCGTTCCCGAGTCCCACCGCGCCCCACCGAGTCCCACCGCGCCCGGTGTCGGGAGCCGGAAACACGCGCGCGTAATAAAAACAAAACATCAGTATGCATGAGGGAGAGACCGCGTGACGCCGACAAGGGTGCAGCTGATTGGGTGGAAGGGCCCGGAGTCCCGCCCACACGCACGTGTCCGCGAGCCACGTGCCGATTTCATAGATGCGTAGTCGCGCGAGTTAGCGGGGTGCAGGTGCGGACTGGGGCGTGCGGACGGTGTTATGCCGAAAAGGGCATCCCTGCCGTAGATAGTACCAGCGCCGCTTAAAACGGCGATACGGAAGATCTTTTTTTTTGTAACGCGTGAAAACGATCGTTTCTGTTTATGTAAATGCATTAAACTTGTGTAACAGATCATATAGCGTTGTGTTTTGTTAAGATAGTGATATATAATATAAAAATATATAAACAGGTCGGGGATCTGAAAACGGTTTCTTACCTGACACTTAATGCCCTTTTCGACATAACAACGGCGAGGAGGAAACACGCCGGGATAGCTGGCGTTACACAGAGATGATATCATTCATTTACTGTAAACCGAAGATTTATGCATTCACAGTAACCTCATGATTATAACTCGGAATTTACGTAAGGAGTCATATACAGCAAAATAACCCAGAAGATTAACTCTTATCTGTAAATATATTTTTATGGCAATACACTTTTCTTTAATATTACTTTTATTATATTATATTTATTATAATATTCTTTAATATAGACTATTCAAATTCTAGCTATAGCTTTAGGAAGCTGCACTTACCGCTCTTGATCCATTTCAGTAGCGATGTTAACTATTAACTGGGGTAGTTTAGCCTCCCATGCAGTAGTTGTTTAAATGGTATTAATGTTACATTTGAAAGAGCGTGTAGACCTTTTTGTGTCTGTTATTACGTGTGTTATTAATGATTGTTAAAGCTGGTATGGCTACACTGTCTGAAAAAAGTACCAATTTGTATCTTTGAGGGTACAATTACTCACAGGGGCTGAACCCTGAAGGGTCTGCCTGTTGTACCCTAGCTGTAGGTAAATGTATCTTTTAAGGTACAGAAATGGGCAGGAATATTTTTGTACAATAGGAGACCTTTGACTACAAAACTATACACTGAAGTGTCGGCCTAAGTGCAACACTTAGCAATAACTTAATAATAATAATAATACAATGTAGCACAGTTTTTGTGTCTGTGAAATAACTATTAGTTCCTGTTAGCTTATATATCCAAATGATATAAAATAACTTTCATTTCAAAATAACTTTGATTTTGTGGTTAGGACATCAATAGTTCAGAACACCTATTAGATAAAATTAACAGCCTTTGGCTGCAGACTCTTTACCAGCGTCAGAAGTCATCCAGATACTCTAAACTTTCTGTACAGTAATCTATCAAGTAAATACCATGTCAGGAATCAATTTGCCGCAGCAGCAGTCCCCGTAAGGTGTTACGTACTTGGGGTTTGGTAAACGGCAAATTGCTGCTGCTATACAGGGGCTGCAATCTGGCAGTCATGTCAACGACATCTAGCGATATATCCGACTGATGTTACAGCAATTACATTGGTGCATGTTTAGACTTTATATATACAACAGCTTGGCACCATAACTTAATGCCATTGAACGACAGAATTATTAGCAGTGACTCAAACAAGGTTTTGCTGCAGTGATGCTAAACTATTGCCATGACAAAATGTTGGCCAGAAGTGACAAAACCTATGTTTTGACTCAATGGATGATTGTTACTAGTTGCTTTTGACCCAAGCAACACGAAAATAACATTGTCTTGCCAGGAACAAAACAATTTTTTTTTGTTGCCTTGTGTAATAAATAATAATAATAATGCATTGTATTTATATACATATTGATAAACAGCCAAAGGTCCATACATGTTTTACCAGTATTATCAGAACATTGTTCACTGTTGCGCTGTTCAGCAGAAAGGGTCAGTTTTTGTCTGCTCTGGTACAATGTGTTGATGTTTGAAAACCTACCTACAAAATCCAAGTTGCCCGGGAGAAATTGTTTTGTACAGGAAATGAAAGTGCAGAGATCAATTATACTGTTTTGAAAGCTTAAAGGAAGTATTAATGTTTACTTATGCTAAGGATATTGTTCAGTCCTAGATTGTAGTTTTCATTAATTTCCAAACCAAACAGAAAGTTCTTGGACTTTCTGAGACAGGAATTGTGAATCCCACCCTACACACGTCAACTAGGCAGTTAAACACAATGATTTACACGTTTAATGTTAATAAAACTTAATTTCATAGCAAAGCAATGACTTAGGGTTGAAAGTAAAACAGACAGAAAGGCAACATTACGACTGAACAATAGTCATCAACATCTCCAGAATTTGGAGTGGATAAGCTGTAAAAACAATCCTGGAGTTTATGTAATAGTTTCAATCGGAAAAGGAAAACGGAATAGGCCTGTTTTTGCCAAAGCCGATAATCTCCTCAACCTCAAGGAGTGAACTTTTCTGGTAGCAAAAGAACATCAAGTAGAAAGACAAATGTTTTTACTCAAATGGTTATCTTTGCCCTTCAAGGAAATGAAGCGCAGAGCAGTGGCAGTCATGTTAAGCGACCGTGGTAAATGGTCGCGGAACAGTGGTTGTTTCTCAGAAATCTGTAGAAGCCAGATCACTAGGGTCAGCATAATCATTTCACCATTGGGCCGGCGAGCAAGGACCTTAACGCCCCGATTGTTCCAGGAATTGTCTGTCCCTGCTTTCGGATCTATGCTGCTCTGAACGGAAGCGTCTGCTAAATAAACTAATCTAAGAGTCAGTTTTTTATTCCTACCTCTCTACTATAATTATGTTACAGGAGGCCAAATAATTCAGTTACATATAAGCTAGAGGAGCAAAATGTTACATGAGAAATGACGCAGGGCTTTTACATTACCGGGTATTATTCTGCAAATGTTTCCTTATGATAAGAACACAACGGAAGTCATCCTGCTTTTCTAATCATGAAATATCTACTTGTTTCTTGAGTACGAAACGACATTAATTACTGCCAGAATAGGGAGGAAAATGCCCCCCCCCCCCATTATATTAGGCATAATGCACAAAAATATGTTTTATTTTTACCGTGATATAGTATGCATGATTCTATCTTTGGTCACAAAACTATTTCATGTGCTAAAATGTTTATGTGGATCACACACAGCAAAGTGTTTTTTTAGAATCAAAATCATTGGTTGAAATATGCACCAAACCATATATATGATTCCAAACAAAGGCTTAGTAAAGCCTCATTAAAAAAATTATTTACAGCATTCCTAAAATAAATTTAAAGAAGTTAAAATATACTCATGACAACAACAAAGCCAGTATAGAACAAGTGACAAATCCCCAATCATATCACATAATTGTTCTTAGGAAAATACATGCAGCCAAAAGCTGTCAGCAGTGCTTTAATAAAATTAGGCCATTTCCTGTTAAAATCAGTGCAAAAAAAACACAATAAAAAGGGTGGGCTGTTAATGTAGTTTGAAAATGCCCTAATTGCTGCTTTAGATCTCGGTAACATACATACAGCTGCAAGTCACTCTTCATGTGGATTTTATGTCACTGTTGTGTGTCACAGCCCAAAAACTCGAGGCGCAAGGCGATCTCGTTATACCAGCCTCTGGGCTGGATTCGGATGTATCTGCTGAACAGCGGTGGCTCGAACACATTCAGAGCTTCCTCGTCGTATCTGTCATTCCCTTGGAAGACCTAGAGAAAAACAGAGAGTGGGTTAATTGTTCTGCCTACCTTTGTGTGGTGATTTTAAAATTCAGCATTTTAAGCATGTGGTATATCATCCGCTGAAATTATTAAAACAATTTTTAAAAAAAAGTCCTGGTTTCTGAATTGTAAGAAGAGGTTATATGTCTGCGGTGTCCAGCTGTATGCCTATTGGGACGAATATACGGCAATTTAACCTTTTCCATTCTCGTATCCTCATCGAGCACACTGGTCCAGACATGACCGTTGTTGCTAAATGATACAGTGAACTCCGTGACCATCATATGGGTCAGGAAAGACCGTGCCCCCTGGGTGACTACCCCTGTCACTTTCTTCACTTTCATGAAGTCCACCTGGATCCATTCATAAGGGTTATTAGTCTGAAGGGGGTTGGAAAACAGGCAGACACCATTAGCTCACGGTGTACAAAATGTAACACTACATTGTAAATGCAGCTAATTTTAGATAGAGTTTATTAAGTCCTCTGGGCCGCATCAAACATCCAAAAGTGCAATTACAAGATAAAAACCCCAGTGTCACACAAGGCCAGAAGAGCAAATGGGACACCCAGTGCAGAGGGACGTGTTTCTCATTGACAGGCGAATACCGGCACATTCATACAAACTGTGCAGATGATAAAAGGCTTAACTTCAAGTAGACAAAGGGACAGTAGAAGCCGTGAACGGCTACCTTGGGTCTCCAAGCATTAGCAGTGCCTTCTAAGTTTAGACGGGCGAGAAATGGGCTCCAGTGCAAGAATAATTTACGCAAGAAGGATGAGGCACTGATGCTGTGGTCTGCAATCTGCTTCTTCTCCATTCCCAGAGGCACTGAGCAGCCTGACAAGAGAATGACATGCATCTTTTACAGCCATTATGCCGTGGGACATTATATGGGTGATACCTAAAAGGCCTACACTGACAGCTGTTTTCTGAGCAAATGTGACTCTGATCGTTAGCTTCACGGCCCCGATCTCCAGGAGCGCGACAGCGGCCACTCACTGTTCAGATCGCAGCCGTACAGCTCCAGGCGAAGGGTGGGCCGGTTGTTGAATTCTACAGGATGCACTCTGATGTAGCGGCCCAGTATCGGAGGAGAGAAGAAGTTCTCCTTGATCCTGGAGCCGTCTATGTTTCCAGTGAATTTCTGAATAGGGCGACACAGATTCTGTCTGCCACCGATGCCAAAGAAACAAAAAAAACCCCACAGCAATACAGGGTCCATTTTTCGGCTAAGAACGTGCAGCCTCGGTTCTTGCATCACAGGTATGTCTCATAATACAAATATTGTGTTTGAAACAGGAAGTACTAGCCTGGGTGCTGCTGTTCCGTGTCTTTATTCCCGTGAAATACTGACCATCGTTTGTTTGGTGCTTTTCCCTTTGTACGTTCTCCACGTCGTACTGTCCAGACTGTAGGAGACGTTGTACATCACGATGAAACTCTCAGAGAGGCCGTGAGTCGCCCCCTGTGTGCGAATCCTATGCACCAGCATCAGCCTCTTAAGATCCACCTAGATGAAGAAAGTGCTTTTGAGCCTGAGCGTCTCTCTGCAGGCCTTTCGTCTGCTATAATGCCAACAAAAGGTGAACAAATATTATCTTTGGGCAGTATATTGCGCAATGGATATCTTACGGCCTGGATTTCTGTACCACAGATGCTTCGTACATGACTAGTAACAATAATTAAAGATAGCAACAAACTTTTAAAGTTAATAAAGCAAGTAATTTCCAGGTCCTTTCAAGCTGGAAGGATATTTTCCTGCAAAAACAGAGTACAAATTATCTTTGGCAGAGGTGGATAGTTTAGGTAAACTATCCAGAAAGTAAAAATCCAGACCAGTTGAGTACTCTGTGACTGTGACTCTTTGTATTCAACTGGTTGGTCAAAACAAAATCTTGGTCTGGATTTTTACTTTCTGGACCTGAACTAGCCACCTCTGTTACTGCCTGATAACAAGAAAGACATAGCAATAGATCATAACTGGAAATTCATTAAAAAATATATATGTAGAAAAACTGATGAGAGTGCTAGGTGCTTCAGACTGCCCTCCCACTGCACCTGAATCCAGGACGTCCGGCTTATGCCGCTCCAGGCGTTGACTGAGCCTGGTAGTTCCAGCCTGGCCAGCCTGGCCTCCCAATCGCCTTGAAAAACAAGATAATCAAACAGGATGTGAAACTTGATACAAGGAGCAGGATCCAACCAAATACATAGGCACATAAAACTATATAACACAATAATGCTTCATCAAATATGAACTGTTACCCAATGTAGAATTCTTCAGCCTATGTGTGAGCTAGGGATGCACTGATCCGACTTTTTCTGTCCCAATATCGATACCTGGGCTTTGGTCATTGGTCGATACCAAGAACTGAATGTTCAATACAGAGTACCAATCTGATACCAGTGTTCAATTAGTAAGCTGTAGGCGAATCACCCTGAGCGCACCCGGCGAGTGGATTGGATGTCGCAAAAAACACACCTACAATAGGAAGGCGCTGTCGTGCGATTGACTGTACAAATTAGTTGAACAAGAAATAGGTCCTGTCCTTTTACAAACTGCCGAAAATTAAATAAGTAAGTGCTGGTCCTGGATCGGTCACAAATGGCCGATACTCGATCCGTCTAATTGATTCAGTGCATCTCTAGTATGAGCCATTCAGAGTTAGCAAAGAATGCATAAATTCCCTTAATCATTTATTACTCCTATTTGTATCTCAGTCATTACAAGTAATACTTGCAAAAAAACAAATAAAACTACACATTTGACCAATATGAATGCAGCTCTCTCTGAACTTCTCACGCAGTCCAGTGCTCTATCTCCAACATTCCCTGTCTATCTTAATGGGTCCTGAGTGTCATTCCTTTGAACATTTATTACCGTAGTGTCCGGAGTCCGTGATCTGGCTATCTGAAATCCTTCCTGTCCGCATTCCCAGTGGCTCATTGCACTCTGTGAGATAAACGCATAGTGAATCATGTCCTGTGTCCCCATTGTCACAGAAACGTCGAACCCTAAAAAAAGTTTGATCTCCTCACAGTACTAGATTGACCTGGTTTTATTGTTTAGTTCCTTATGCAACCTTGCCTTTGACACAAAATCCTTACAGCCATTTTCCACAATAAACAGCCCCCCCCCCCCCAATGGCTGATGTACAGAGAGGTTTTCCAATTCTAACATTCTATATCAGTCAAACCTGGGTGACAGAAACATAAGCAATAGACACATACGTGGGCTGTAGACCAGCAGTTTGGCTCTCATTCCTGACAGCTGATGATCCCCGATGGAACATTCCACCAGCCACATTCCTGCCATCGCGGGCCTCATTTCTATAGTCCCAAACACCCCTGATAGAGGAAAGAGGCCAACACAGCATAAGACATCAGTTCTTCAAAAAGACATTGTTTTCTTGGACAGTGTTGATGTTTTTCTCGTAAGAGACATAATATAAAAGACTCACACGAGTCTGTTATCCTCTACCAACTGAAACTCAACTAACTAAAGCATGTGAAGTGAAGAGCCAATTTCCAAAATTTTTCATTGTTTTTGCAATGAGACTGCCCATCTGAGGCTTTCTCATCATACGTTATACTATCGAGTCCTCATGTAATTCTACAAAGAACTTTGGTTAAATCTCTACAGACTTATCCCATCCATGTATCCCGTGGACTGAATGAGTTTTGAAAATTTGCTTTTCAGTTCCTTCCTATACATACTAATCTGTATTAAGAAGATTATAAGCAAAGGTCTCAGAGGGGTAACTCAGGAGATCCTGTAAGCCTAAGACTTTATTGAAGCCCCAGAAAAACTTGGAAGTGTGAGACCACAGGGGTGCCCACTGAGCTACCAGGCCACCTATGATTTGCCATTATATTTGCTGTCACGTGCACTTATAGGTAACGATGGCCAAATGAAGCTTCATGAACCATTTGCTGTATTTTCTGACAGCACTAGATGGTGCTCTCTGTTCAAAATAAGGCTCAAAGCATGCCCCAAAGCAAACCAATAGCACCATCTAGTGGGGACAAAAAAATACAGCAAATGGTTCATGAAGCTTCATTTGGTCATCACTACTTATAGGATCACAATTCTATGCTGGTCTCTAGCTGGCTAGTGGCTCGACTGGTGTCTGTCCAGTGTTTTACCGGGGTACAGGCTGTAAATGCCCATGCGGTGCTCCTGGTCGCTGCGCACAGTGAAGGGGAGCCCGTGAAAGTGGACAGCGTGAAGCTCCCCGCTGCCGCCCATATTCAGCAGGTGCCAACGGACCCGTTGGTGCTGCGCCACCAGCAGACCAGGGAGGCTCTCTGCTGTGTAGCCGTTGATGGCTATGGAGAAGGACCAGAACCTCACCCCGACGTAGCTACAGGACATACAGCGTTATCACTGGCCAAGTGTTTGTTAGCTCTCCAAATAATTAAGGTTTAAATCAGTACCTTGGCTGTTTGAAAATAAGCATCAGAGAGATTTCAATGTGCCTCAGGACCACAGGCCATGAAGTCATACATGCTGCACAAACGTCTCACCAGAGAACTTATTCCCGGATTCAAACCAAGGGTCGTTTCTTCTTAAATTGCAGGGTGGAGGGCAGAAACGGTTGATATTTTCTTCAAAATACCAGCTCTTGGTTTCATCGAATACGGTGAAAAGCAGGTGGAACTCCTGGACATTCAAGTCGATGTTCTCAATAGGGTGAAGAGTATTAGGCTTGCAAACAATCAGGGGGCCAATGAGTCCCGAGTTGATATCCCTCTCCTGTAAAACGTGAATATTACATGCACACAAGGACGGACATATTGTATTAACAAGCAGATCAAAGGAAAATGACGTCTTATCGAATTTGAACATCCACATATGTTACACGTAATCCAGTTTGAATATGTGTTTCTAGTGCCTATAAATTCCATAATGATAACGGATGACTGTAACACTTGCCATGTTGAGGTTGGAATAGTAAGCCCAGGATTTGCAGTCAAACTCCTTAGAGGACGGTCCTTGTCTCTTTGTGATCTTCCGCCGATAGACACGCATCTCATTGGGCTGAACAGCCTCAGCACTGACTGCCTCATTCTCCTCCCCCTGACTTGTTCCGAAGATCCCATGTAGGTGGAACGAGAATGGCTTTGAAGCAAGATTCTTAAATGTCACCTGAAAACGAGAAAAAGGTTACTTCCAAAAATTCCTTTTGATACAAAAATTTCAAATTCCTCCTGCACTAGATTATTTCCGGTCCAATAGGATTACTGTATCCCCACAAAGAGTAACAAAAAACACACACAAGGAAAACAAAGAATATTATTAGAATATCTTGATCATATATCAAGTTTACATAGAAGATGGGTACTTCACACTCACTATAAGAACGTCATTGATCTCTGTTTTAATCACTGGACCCATGATTCCAAGATGTTCCTCTAGCTCTCCTCGTGGTGCTGGGTGTTTGAATCCTTGGTCTAGGTATGCACGAAACACCACCTTTTTATACTCGGGTAGGTACATCCGTTTTGCTTTTAGCGTGTCTCTGTTGATTAGAGCAGAAGTACAGTTTAGCAGGGGCCACCCTCAAAGTGACATAGTAATTGATAAGACCTAAATGGTCTAATATTGAGCTCTGAACATAGTTTTTCATATTTTTAATGCTTTTCATTTGAGACAAATGCTTCACACTTTACCTTGGTTTCATGATTTGATGCAGTTTCTTTAATCCATAATCCCACATGACTTCCACTGCGGCGATATAATAATTTCGATATTTTCCATCAGTAGCACGGAGGCCTAGTGGGTTTATTTCTTCGGGCGCATCTTTTTCAATTGTATAGTCATCATACTCAAAAAATGAATCACTCCTGGTGAAGTTCCTGCTATGTATATATGACATGTTTGCCTGAGGGTGCGACTTTGAAAGCACTTCTTTGAGATCTTTTGTAGGATCATCAATGCCATCGTCTTCGCTTAAATCGTCATGTTCTGGAATCATATTCTTCTCCTCCTGCTGCGCTTTGGTCATGTTCTCGTCGCCACCCATGCCTTTTGCTCCTCGTTCCGTTCTCTGTAGACCATGTCTCCTCTGCCTGTTGTGTGGCTTTGGTTCCATGACCGACCTCACCAAAATAGTGTGGTTATTTTTATGCGGAACGTCAACAGTGCTCGAAGCTGCCTCTGACATGTTGGGTTGTGTGTTGAAACCAGGACCCGTGATAACATCCTCTGAACTTTTGTAATATTCATTGAGATGATCAGTGTCATTTTCTCTAAGCAGTGGTGTGGCTGTGTCTAAAACTGGACTTTTATCATTGCTGTCTTTATCCTCCATTTCTGATGGTGTGGTTGTAGGTACATCAGTCAAAGCACCACCAAATATGTGGTCGGGCACTGTTCTTTTCTTGACCCTCCCTGGGGCCTTGCTGGGTTCCGGTGTAAATTTGTGATGTGCCCCTATAGGCTCATGGGGTAAGTGGTTTTCTGTACTGTTTTGCAATATCACAGAGTGCCTCTGTCTCAGCACCTCCTGTAGGACATCCTCAGGAATGTCACCCTCGGCTTCACCCTGGCCATTTGGGTCGAGCGAGATGTATGTGATTTCGCAGAACGGGGGCACATGGGAGTCCTCTGTAGTGTTTTTCCTCACAGAATTCGAGGAGTTTTTATCTATTGGCTTTCTGCACAATCTGACGGCCAGGGTCCTGTTCTTTCTACCAGCACTCCTGCCAATGTTTTGTTGAATGAACTCTTCGAGGTAATCGCTGTCGTCGAACAAGGGAAGATTACGGTCACAGTCTTTCACTGTGTACTTGGCACTCATGCCTCGGGTTTTGGCACTGGTGTCAAAAGCGCCAATCTCCCATTCACCTGCATTTACACGGCAAAATGGTCTGAAGTTAACAGAAGCCATGTGATGGTATTCACAGCTCAGAAACACTGTTAATTGTTTTAACCACTAGGTGGAGTCTTTGCTTGGTATTGAGCATTTTTAAGATTAAGATGGAGTTCTTCTTCTGAAATTCTGGTACATACAGCTGCCAAAAGGTACTGCACAAATTAACATAAATATAGACCAACAAAGTACAAGGACAGTACCCATAGTGCAAATGGTGCAAGCAAATCTTTAAAAAGGACACAAAAAATACAGAAATAGAATATCCTGAAAAAAATATTTGCAATGCAATAATGTAATTATTAAATCTGACTATATTAACTGTTAAGTATTATATTAATATTAAATAATAATATTACAGAATATTACAAGATAATATTAACAATAACAGATTATCTTTCATTGGTGAAACACTTAACCATTCTGTTTTCAATAAAAAAAAACAATAATATATAT
>JAODKM010000002.1:2517718-2529149 GCA_026780845.1 Petrocephalus sullivani
GGGCCAACACTGTAACAGGAAGTATGCCTGCATCATTCTTAGGGGTAGGGCCAACACTGTAACAGGAAGTATGCCTGTATCATTCTTAGGGGTAGGGTCAACACTGTAACAGACACCACAATCTCTTCCAGGAAGGCTTAAATTGTCAGTGGACCTTCTAATCCAGAGTGATATGCTCTACCATTGTTTTATGTGTTAATGCTTTTCTGTTTTGATGATTCACGCTGATCTTATTGTTTAAGGGATCGAAATTCAAGTATGTGGACCTTGGAGGTGCTTATATTGGCCCCACCCAAAACTGCATCCTCAGACTTGCAAGAGAGTTAGGGGTGAAGACTTACTTGGTAAATGAAAAGGAGTACCTTCTTCATTACACTAAGGTAAAGCACCAGCTTGGGTTCCATTCAGCACAATGAATTATTTTACTGCAATGGATCACGATGAAACATTGTTGCATAATATCAAATGGGTAACACTTTACTTGACTGGGCACAAATACTTAGCAATAACTCAATTACTAGTGAGGTACAAATTATGAACAAATATAGTTTCTACTTGAGATAAAAGATGCGTCATGATTCAACTTTAGCAAATAGAATCTCATGGGCACATAATGACCAGCAACAGCAGATTGAGTAAACAAACCTTTGACAATCACGGTGTATAAATGCTCCTGTTTTACGTCAATTGATTTCTGCCATTTTTAATAAGCACAAAAAGGCCAAATCCCTTATTTACCTTGTCAGTTACAGCATTGTCTGGAGCAGTTGTTTGTTTCCCTTGTTATTAAATCTCCTTGGCACTATCCTCTGTTGCCATAGATACAGGAAGGCCTGTGGGCATGTTGTCATTTCAGTTTAGCTAGATTCCGGAATAGGTCAAATCACAAGTTACTTACTGCAAAGGTTATAAAGTGGATTATTATTGATTTCTGAGAAAGTATAATGATTTGTCTTTCTCTTATTTAAGCGTTTCATGACACAAAAGTATTGCAGTTTTTACTATTTTTTACTATTTTGTGTCAGGGTAAGGCTCACCCCTTCCGCGGTCCCTTCCCACCAGCCTGGAACCTCTTGGTGTACCTGGATTATAACAACCTATGGAGAACTCTGGACTCCCTGGGAAGACAGGTGCTGGCACACAAGTAAAATATATAAATAAAATTACCAAATATTTACAGCTTCATTCGTTGATCGTTTTTACTGAAATATATGATCACACTTAAATGCATTTCCCCCGTCAAAGTCACGAGTTTATGGGGCTAATTCGTTGCCTGGCTGACTTTATAAATCAAATCCGGATGCTGCTGTTATGAAAGCAATAAAGCATAGCTTACTACCTCCAATTTTAATGATAATAGCTTCACATCAATAAAATAAATGCTATTGGCTAATGCTAATGACTATGGAGTCATTACCCAGAATTCCTCTTGTTGCAGATCCCCGCCGAGGCCCCGTGGACCTGCTGTCATGCAGAGGAGTGGGACAACATGACGATGAGGGAGCTGATTGACAGAATCTGCTGGACAAGGTCAGAGACTGATCTTTCTTAGGCAAAAGAAAAAAAAGACAAAATTCAATTATTTTGAAATTAAGGCAAATTCCTTGTCTTGACGTATGCCCCATACACACACGCATGCACACTGCAACCCTGAATAGGGCGAGCAGTTACAGAAAATGGTTGGATGGACTTATGCCCCAAGGGACAGCTTGTTTCAATATACCCTATGCACAATTCTGCATTCAGTCGTTATTCAAGATGAGCTGAAGTAGGCTAGGCTGCTGCAGGTGGAATAATCCAAGCGAGACTTCTGCTTATCTACTGCAGGACAGCAAAGGACTTTGCCAGGCTTTTTGTGAATGTCAACGTGACGTCTGAGCCTCATGAAGTTTCGGTGCTCTGGTTTCTGTGGTACGTCAAGCAGTGTGGGGGAACGAGAAGGATTTTCTCCACATCAAACGGAGGACAGGTGATGCATACGGCTTGCATGGAAGAAATCACCCCCCCCCCCCCCAAAAAAAAAGTTTGAAAATACGGTATTGTGCAGTCTTAGGCAAAGTAAATTTTATTGTTTCTGATAACTTACATATGATGATGATGATAAGTTGTGTGTGTGTTTTTTTTGACAAATATACACTTACTACCAACATAAATACTGTAGCTTTAAACATTTTTTTTGACTACCACACAGTTTTGCACGTTACTGTATGTGCAATTTTTCGATGTTCGGTTTTATAATTGAAGGAGAGGAAATTTGTTGGTGGTTCTGGACAAATCAGTGAGAGAATAGCCGAGCAGCTAAGGGGGAGCATCAAACTGAACCAGCCCGTCGTCAGAGTTTCCCAGGATGCCGAGGGAGTTTCCGTGGAAACATTAACTGGAGACAAATACAAGGTGCGCTCACATTTATGTTGCTGTTATCGTGATAATACATTTAATAATCCTCTCTTAGGAAGTACTCTTGAACACTCTTTTTGTATGTGTTTTAATTTGTATATGAACGGTGTATTTGTTGAGTATTTGATCACAACAAAGACCGACATAATCAGGTAGAATATATTTGTGGAAACCTCATTATTAGGCATGCTTATATCAGGCTGGCATTTTGAATTCCGTCTTCTCTTACAGGGGGCCTACATTATCAGTGCTATCCCACCAGGACTGACCATGAATATCCACTATGAGCCTGGACTACCACCTATCAGAAATCAGCTGATCCAGAGGGTTCCAATGGGATCCATAATCAAGTGTATGATGTACTACAAAAGGCCATTTTGGAAGGAGAAGGGTAAGAAGGAAGTTTTCACTACGGTGGTCCTGAAAATATGACTCGCTTAATATTTCACAAAGGCCCCACTGTAGATAGACCTAAATCGAAACTAGTTGATTTCATTATCCAGGTGAGGCGGAATGGCAAAGGAGAGTATTAAGCATCAAGGAATTTCTGGAATGGAGGTTGGAATGGGAATCAGGTAACCTGTCAATTTGGGAAAGTAGTAGGCTGGTGAAGTGGGATCCAACGCAGTGAATACCATGGTGATCCTCCTAAGTCACAGTGAAGGTCAGAGGGCCAGCAGAAGAAGCTGGAGATGAGAGAGTTTCTGGAAAGTTCCATTCTGCAAAGGCAATGGCTTCTCTCCATTCCGTTTGCATAATGTTTGCCAAGGCACTGGGCACTAAAAGAGTTATGGGACAGTTATGGGACACTCTCATTTATGCAATAACAAATGACGGGCAATTTAGAGACACCAAGCTGCAGAGTGAGAGTTAACTAGAGTAAACAGAGTCTACTTATTTGCGGGGCACAGGCCAGGAATCAAACCCACAATGTTGGAAATTGCTGTACATTTTGTTTTTAAAACCATAGAGAGCAAGGGATCATCTTTCTAGTGTTTGTCAAAAGACACATGGGTGAAAATACTAAGTAACTTATTGTTTATGTATAATATTGTGCATATCTTGCATGTACGTCATGGATTTGTTATATCTGTAACCAAACTTCACTGGTTGCACATTGCAATTTTTAAAAGCTTTCTACAGTATATATTATACAATGTATTGTATTATTGTATTGTGTTATTGTACAAGCAACAATACAATTAAACTACAATTAAATACAATGATCCCGAGACTGAATAGATTGCAAAGGAGATTAAAATGTAAATATTTGCCATTTTTTAGAGATGCAAATTGCTTTTCCGGTTTCTTGCTAAATAGCTTTCAGGCAGAACTACGGCAATTACTGTTACTCAATAAATTTAAATGTCATCACAGACTGCAACATTTGAGATTCCTTCCAGATGGAATCAAATACAGAAAGCCAAGTTTATCAAAACTGCGATTCATTCCCTTGAAAGAGAGACGACTGAACTTGACCCAAGAAAACCTTATGTAACTGAATGCATAAGTGAGGTGGAAGAGAGCTGTAGTTGATGAAGATGGGGATGCAATGTGTTGTCTTGAGGTTTGCCTGCTGAAGGCATGGCAGCTTGCTTTTTACAGAGCAATGTGAAAGTGAAATGACAGGCTTGTAGTTATATAGGAAATACTGAGTCCAAGCTTAATTACAGTTCTCTCAAAGGATGTACACTATCACTAAAATCTGCCGTTTGTTTTCTACAGGCTACTGTGGAACAATGATGATTGAAGACGAAGACTCTCCTATTTCAATGACCCTAGATGACACCAAACCCGATGGCTCATGTCCTTGCATAATGGGGTAACTAATTCTATTCCTCTTTTCGGACAATCCATATGTGGCTTCTTCTGATGCAATAAGCACAATATGTATAGGCGGTATATAAACCAGAGCCAAAACATTATGACCGCGAATGACGCTGAATTCCTCAGAAGAACAGGGCTAATCAAGATCTGAGATGCATTAAATGGCAGTCAAAGAGCTAGTTTCCACAGGCAACGAGTTGGATGCGGGGGAAATGGTAAATCGTAATGATCTTAGTGTCTTTGACAAAGGACAAATTGCCACAACTAGATGTCAGTAGCCAGGGTCAGAGCATCTACGAAACAGCAAGGCTTGTGGGGTGCTGAGTACAGGGGTTGGAGGAGAGAAAAACCACAAACTGGTGAGAGACTGTTGTGTGCCCACGGCTCACTGATGCACGGGGGTGACGGAGCCTGTGTCATCCGACACAGGGCAACAAAACGGCAGCTGTGGTACAGCTGATGGTAAATTTTAATGCTGCTCAGGAAATGATGTCACAACACACAGTGCATTGCACCCTGCTGCATAGGGGGCATCGTAGCTGCAGACTGGTCAGAATGCCCATGTTTACCACCCCCCCAGCTAACCAAAGTGCCTGCAACGGACACACGATCATCGCAACTGGACCTTGGGCCATCGGGAAGTCTGATGAGTCCCATTTCCTTTGTGGATCGGCGGTTATACATGCGCTGCTTTCCTGGGGAGCAGGTGGCACCAGCATGCATTGTAGTAAGAAGAAAAGTTGGTGGAGGGCGTGTCATGCTCTGGGCAACGTTCTGCTGGGAAACCCTGGGTCCAGTCATTCAACTGGCGCGTACACTTTAATGCATGACACCTGTCATGACACTGTTAAATACATGTACAGTAGTACCCAAGTGTACGTCATTTCGGCATACATCAATTTCGACTTTATGTCACTTGTCTGTAGTAATGAATTTCATCCAAAGTAATTTTCTGCAACGTTACGCTACTCGCGACACATGCATATTACTTTAAAAAAGAGGAATGACGAAAATAAGTTCTTCATACTCAACTAATTTCGCTTTTGCTTTTAAGAATTTGATGATTTTAAGTAAACAATAAACAGAATTTAGTTAAATTAGCATGGTCCATTTACGTTGATATACACAATAGCAGATGACTGGAGGGGCTTGACGAAACTTACGTAAATTACTTACTTATTTTGATGAAACATATTTAATGTAGTCACTTTTATTACAGTAATTTCTATTTTGCTTTTCTGAATACTAGGTGAACATTGACATTTAAGATTGCAAAGTGGAAATTTACTTCTATAATGAATTAAAGGTGCATTTACATAGATTTTTTCAGGCATTTATAAGGCATTATTTTCGGGTTGAGTCAAAAATCGGCTTACGACGGGGCTCTCGGAACAGACGTATGACGTAAGGGGGCGTATGACTGTAGACCCGTTCATGGCAACCAGAACGGTTTGCTGAACATGATTAAGAGCTCAAGGTGTTGCCCTGGCCGCCATATTCCCCAGATCGGAATTCTGTCGAGCATCCCTGGGATGTGCTGGACAAAGAAGTCTGATCCTCCGCTGCGCCACCTCACAACTTCTAAGGATTTGCTGCTGATATTTGGTGCCAGACACCACAAGACACCTTCAGAGGTCATGTTGAATTCATGCCTTGGTGGGTCACAGGTGTTTTCGTGGCACAGGGAAGCCCAGCGACATTTTAGGGTCATAATGTTTTGGCTCTTTTGGTGTTTGCACATACATAGATATATTCATTAATGACATTATGTACCTATTACACAATATCAGTTTTGCAAATAAAGCATACTAAAGTGTAATCTATGCTTATAGTCATGCGTTAAATATATAATTCTACATAATTACATTCGCAGATGTTGTTGCAGACAACTTTGCTTGTGTGGTAATTAAAATAATTAACCAAACACATTTTAAGCTTGACAGCTATGTGCATTATGCAAATTGGTGCCTTTTGTTCATGACTAAACAAAGAAACGGGTCTCATTAGAGCCGTGTGTGTTTCTCTAGATTTATTTTAGCGAGGAAAGCCAGGGATCTCATCCACCTGACTAAAGACGAGAGGAAACAGCGAATATGTCAGATATATTCCAAGGTGTTGGGCACCGCTGAAGCTCTTCAGGTATGTGCAGAGGAACCCGGAACAACTGTCACTTATTTTACATTAAACCCATTTTTACCAGTTCTCCAATCACAATAAGCTTTCTGAATACCAGAGAATCTTCTCTGAATATAATCTGGCAAGAGCTACTAATGATAAAATGTGGTATTTGACTCGCACCAGTGTTAATCCTTATAGCCGGTTCACTACGAGGAGAAGGACTGGTGTGGCGAGCAGTATTCTGGGGGATGCTATGCTGCATACTTTCCTCCCGGAACCTTCCGCCAATTCAGCAGGTAGAGAGGCACTGTCTCAGTACCTGATCTTTGTATTCAGTAAATAACACACTCGCTTCAGACTATCATCTATCTATCTATCCATCATCCATCCATCTCCTTATCTATCATCCATCCATCCATCTACTTGTCTCTATCTATCTATTATCCATCCCTATCTATCTATCTATCTATCTATCAATTTTTCATTAAAATGTCTATAGAAGCCAGGTAAACAACATCAATAACCTGATGGTCCTACTGGTCACTTCAGTTGGGCAATGATGCACGAGCAGGAAAACTGATGATATTGATAGTGGCGGTTTGTTCCCAAAGACTTGGGTGTGTGACCTTTGTTTGGGTCCTTCTGATCTGCAGGGCCCTCAGGGAACCATTTGGCAGGCTCTTCTTTGCAGGCACCGAAACAGCCACCAAATGGAGTGGGTACATGGACGGGGCCGTGCAGGCAGGAGAGAGGGCGGCCAGAGAGGTATGACAGGACCCCCAAGTAGTCTGTGGGTATTTACCAATCTGCGTACTTGTGTACTCGTGTACCCGTTTGACGCTATCTCCCTTGGCTATTGCCAAGAACCAAAGAATGGAACAAGGTGAAAATCCCAGGATGTTGTTCTTGCCCAGCCCTAAGTATCAAGAATACATCGGTTGCATCCTTGCCAGCAATCCCATGATTCATTGTCTCCCAAGTTTGTCCTTGGCAGGCAAGTTAGCAAGAACGCTTCTGCCAAGAACACAAGTATGTTTGTTATCTCAAGTAACGTCCATTTTAGGTGCTGCATGCCATGGGCCGAATCTCTTACCTGGAAATCTGGAAAGAATATGAAGAAGATCAGGTACTTTGTGTGTTTGGGAGAGTTTCTGGGTGTATGTAGAATTAAAGATACATTTTACTATATAGATTCCTAGGACATTGGTACGTAAATATTTAATATTGTTCTTAATTTTATTAGACTCTCTAGTGCCAAATTAGATTTTACAGAAAGACAAAAAACACAATGGCATTATAGTTCCAACCACTTGATCTCAGATGATATCGCATGCCAGTCATACAATACAGTTTAGCTGCAACTCAATAAGTTAAAACTTCAGAGATAACATCAAGAATATAGACAGCCTGTTCATATTAAGAGCAGTAAAATTATGAATTCTCTTTAGACAAATACATCTGTGTCTCATGTTCTCCTTTCTTCCCTGTTGATGATGACTCTTCAGGGTGTTCCATCAAAGCCAATCACAGCAAGTTTCCTTGAGAAGTGGCTGCCTTCCGTTCCTGCCTTCATGTCAATGGCGACCGTCTGTACTGTGTTTATTTCTGCCATTGGAATCGCCTTGTTAAAACCAAACTTCCAGGTCCGTCTCTCTCGCTGAGATTTCATAATATTGCCAACGTGATTTATGTAGTAAAATAGCAAAATCTGCCCCCTTGTGGTTGGAGGCTTCAACGCGCTGAATATTAGACATAAAATCAAAAAGATTCAAACAGTAAAAGATTAATCAATCAAATGCAATGATTTTCTATTATAATACTTTCTTTATCGTTCATGCTGTATTTATTTTTATGATCATAAAAGTCAGAAGAAAGTGAGTGTTATGGGCAGGGTGTAAGCATTTCCTTTCTTGAATCACAGCAGTGCTCCAAATGTTGGTCTTCTTTTAGACTATTACCCTTTCAGTACATGTGCTTTACGTTAACTTTATGTTAACAGTTTCATCAGTGGTTACTTAGATAAATGTTCTAGTTATTAATGGTAACATGAGACAAATAAAAAAAACATGAGTGTCCCATTTGTTCATACATGTTAATACTCAGCCCTAAATCTCTCGCGCAGCACACATTATTGGATGGAGTCTCCAATTGGGCTTTGTGCTGTACGGAGAGCACGGAATAACTGTATTTGTTTAGTGTAATCAGCTAAATGTGAAATCGGCTAAATGTCATATGACGACATCTAAACTTTAAATGCCATTTATCTGTATTATTGTGAACAGGCTATACCATCTTGAAGCCTCCAAGGAGCTCATATAACATAAGCAAGAGTTGTTTATATCTGTATGTAATGTATGGTAGCTTATGTCATCTTTCATAAACTGTTCACACATGCAGTGCTGTATTGCGGCATTTACAGTGTCTTGCATGCTCACATTAATAACATTAATGGACATCTTGAGTAATGCGTATGGTAGTACTCTGTAGTTGGTTTTATGAATGTGCTGACTGTCCATTGTGTATGAATACTTTAGTGGTGGATATTTCTATATATAAAGAGTGCAATGTTCAATGCAATGTGTAAGTCTTTTCCCTAAAGAAGGATTCCAGTGTGGACCTACATTTTTGTATTCATTTTGAACTGTAAACACAGCATTGTGAAGTAGGGAGGTGTCAGCTGCATGTCTTTATCTGCTCAGCTTCCACAGCCACCCTGTGTGATCACGTGTCAGAAGGACCACGAGGCAGAAGGAAAAGGCAGAATGAATTAGCTGCAGGTACCAGGCTTGCTGTTCAGCGTGACTGTTCTAAAAGTGATCATTTATAACTTAAAACTGAGGGATTTAATGTAGGGATTTAATCGTTGATCGATAATTGCATAAAAGATGAACATAAACATATGTTGCTTGCTATGGGGAAGCCATTGCTTCATACATTTATGTAACTCAAATTTTGGTAGCAAACCTATTATATAAACTAATGTGTAAAAGTAATTTCTTTAAAGAAAAAGAACACTTTGGTATATCAGTGTAAACCGCTTGTACTTTAGCCAGGTTTTACACTCGCCAGTGCAGGGCTTGGCGATCCTGATCCTTGAGTGCTGGCAGGTTTTCCATCCTACCTGGTCTCTGATGAACCACACCTGATCTCAGGGAGATAGTAACTCGTCAGGTAGGATGGAGAACCTGCCAGATTCCGGCACTTCGGGATCAGGCTTGCCTACCCCTGCTCTCGTGCGAACTACTTACGTCTGTTTTTATTCTGGGCGAGTGCTGAAAAGCACAGATTTACTGCTGGTTCACTCCCATGGAAGTGTGACATTGTGGATGCGTCTTATGAACCGTGACCCCCTGAGCGTGGCCTCCAAGCTGCCTACTCACACAGGCCGGCAGGGAGAAATGACTCATTGATGGACTTTGCCTCTACCATGACCGTGGTGACGCTTTCTGAAAGGTGCTACATAAAAATTAATTGAGTTGAAGTTACTTTGTTTACTGCCTCTCGCCCTGTTTGTACGATCTAACAATCTCTCACACTGGTGGATTAATAGGAAATCTACCATCAGGCCTGGCTGGGAATATACCGAAACCTGTTTGCTGTTATCCTTGCTAATGTAACCGTCCTCTGAGGACTAGTTCAACATTCGATACAAACCACTGTTTCTGTAGCCTGGGCCCCCACTCCACTGCATGAAAGGAGTCTCTGTATACTGGAGTTCTCAGGAACAGTGTCTCCCGGCAACAGCTCTAGGCTGAATAACTCTGAGCTACGACCGAATAACTCTGAGCTGCGACTATTCTTCTGTGAGTCACGTGACTGTCCCAAGATAAGGACGCTTCTTTTTAAGTGCGATCCTGGGTGGGAAAATGCTTAATCTGTGTCTGTATCAGAGATGGCATGCCTGTCACTTATGAAAGTATTTCAATTATTTATATAATTTTAAAAGGCATAAAAATCTGCTGTATGGAATTTGTTCTAAGCATTGGAAGTATTCTGGAATGTGCTTGTAGCATTTTTATCCATTTGCATATTTCACACTAACTAACAATACATTAGGACGAAAGGCTTAACAAATTATAACTGCCAAAACTAAACCAAGAACTAATAGCTTATCTACTGGTATGCTATTTTTTATAAAGGCCTCACAATCCCCTTTTTGATGATGAAAAATTTTAGATTTTTTTTTATTTATTATTTTCTTAATTCAAATTAAGTATTATAGCATCGGAATATTCTGTACTACAGCATAGTATTTTCTCCCCAATGGCTTGAAATGTCTTCACCCCCCCGTATTAGTTGGTCTCACAGAAGATGGTCTACCTGTGATCTTCCATACCTTCTGGGTGCTCCAGGTCAATTCTTGTTACTCCTGAACATGGTTCATTGACAAGAGCTCAGCGGTTGCCAGATCATCCTCTCCACAGCAGAAAGGAAGCTGGTACCACCATAGTATCTAACCCTACTGCACTGGCCTGATTAGCAGCCACAGGAGACCCTTTCTACCCATTTCCTCCCTGCTTGCTCCAGTCCCCTTGGTTGTACTCCTCAGCAAGGAGCTGGATTCTCTGCATCACTGTCGCTGCATTTCCGTCTGTAGTAGAAACGGGCCACGCATATGACTACAAACATCTCTACCACCAGCAGCTGTTGATGCATGACTGCAGGCAAGGAGAGAGACACAAAGAGGAACAAGACATTTGTGTGTAAACACAGAAGCGGCTTGGGAAGGAGTACAATTTTACTAAGAATGTGTTTACAATAAGTATGCATCTCTACCAATCCCTACCCCTGCTGAACCAGGGTATTCTCCAGTAATCCAGCAGCACATTAAAACACAAAGCGCAAACTCTGCAGAGGAATAGGAGGAACTCACACGTTCCTCGGGCCTTGGCTGAGAAAGGAGGTGCACAAGCGATGGTTCCGGTGCTGCTCAGGACGCCCACGATCCCATTCTGGGCCTGGCTAAGGAACACCACGCACTGGAAGGGAACCCAGAAGGACAAACACCACGCACTGGAAGGGAACCCAGAAGGACAAACACCACGCACTGGAAGGTAACCCAGAAGGACAAACACCACGCACTGGAAGG
>JAODKM010000002.1:2531838-2549877 GCA_026780845.1 Petrocephalus sullivani
ATGTGAGGGTCAGAGGGCCTGTCACCTGTGCCCTGATGTGAGGGTCAGAGGGCCTGTCACCTGTGCCCTGATGTGAGAGTCAGAGGGCCTGTCACCTGTGCCCTGATGTGAGGGTCAGAGGGCCTGTCGCCTGTGCCCTGATGTGAGAGTCTGAGGGCCTGTCACCTGTGCGCTGATTCGAGGGTCAGAGGGCCTGTCACCTGTGCGCTGTGAGGGAGCTCTCCTGCAGCCAAGCGACCCGAGAGATGGAGGTGGGACTGGACATGCAGCGAGGCAGAGGGCCCATGAGATTATAAAGGAGCTGAGAAGGTCTTAGCATCTCGTGATGTGAGTCGTCGGAATGCCAGCGTGCATTACTAACGCATTAGCGGTAAAAAGTGTGAAAAAATGTATAGCACATATAATTATGTGCAGTGCATACATGATAATAAACAACTATGTTAACTGCTTATGCATTTACTGTACTGTACTTTTTAATCGTTATTTAGGCTATACCATATAGCCTAGGGATGTAGTAGACTATACCATTACGGTTTGTGTAAGTACACCCTATGATGAAATCAATTGTCAGGACGGATCCCTGACATTAAGTGACAAATTACTGCACTAGTTCATGCAACAACCAATCCACTTACACCCCTAAAAGAGGATCATGACCAAAGGCAGCAAGCTTATCATAGTTTACAGGTTGAATTGTCCAAACTATTTCAATGACCGAACCATTCCAGATCTTAAAAACACACTTTCATATTCTTTCAAAAACACATCTTCTAAATTACTTCTACGAAAAAGTTACAGAAGCCATTATAAACATAATCCACCTGATAAAATGGGCAGGATGAACAGATTCTTTGACTTACATGGAGGCAGTGAAGTCTGTAAACATGGAGGAGCGAGGAACCCACAGACCAATGCACGATGTGGCTGCAATGACCTGGAAAATTTCGCTTCAGGTAATCTATAGTTGGATTACAGGAAAAGCAAAACAAAACCCAATAAAAAAACTTACAGGTGGAGCGCCTGTGACCCAGACGTAAGTTGTTCTCTTGCAGGATGGCGTGATTTTCCGGGTTATGTACGCGGTCTCCTCCAGGTACACAAGACTGCCCAGTAACGTCATCAGCGTGAGGACGGCGTACAGGTAGCAGGTGGACGCATCCATATCTGATTTATTGGATCATAAAAAGTCCATGTGTGTGTGGATCCAAAGCATGATATCCCATACGGAATTTGAAGAGAGAACTTCTACTGTTCTCCAATGCATTCTGCTATTTACAATGCAGCACGTGCTGTGTGCACCATTATTGAATGCTAAAACAGTGTAAACCTAGTTGCAACCAAAAAACCTCATTCCATATGTTACAAGAAACAAGTAATAAGCAAAGATGAACTTACTGTAAAGAATGTCCTCGGAAGTCGGAGGTTCGTCCAGACATTTTAATACGCGGCTGAAGTTCCTCTCCATCCGTCGCCAAAACAGCAGTGAGTACAGCAGTGAGTACAAAAAATGTGTATTTCAGGGTAAGTTTAATGGGTTCCGGGTAAGAACAGATTCACTTTACGCTTTGTCTTAGACTGCGATGCATCCTTTTAAAAAAGTTTGGGAGAGTCGGTCCGCTACCAGAAATGGCAATAAGCTGCGAGCCGGACTGTACGTGTGCTCAATGCTATGCCGGAACTCCAAATGGAGCTTTCAGGTACAGAGATTGTCGTTTTAAAATAAATATCTAATGCTTTGTTTTACTAACATGCCCTGAGCGCATTCTTAAATAATTAAAATCTATAAGTATTAATAATTTAAAATGCAGGTTTTTTTTCCCGCAAGAAAGAGATTTTCATTTTTTCAGTCCTCGCTGCTTCCACACTTGTACGTCTTATTTAGTCACTGACTCACATTTAATTGGTGATATGTTGACAATTAGGCCTGTTTAACTAAAAGTAACCACTGATTATCAGTCGTACGTACTGTACATTGTATAAACACCCAGCCATAGCCTACATCTGGCTATCAAAATTATTTATTCGAGTGATTTTTATATAATCGTCGACTTATTATAGGCCTATGATAACAATAGGCCTATATATTATGCTAAAATGCCACGAGTTTTTATATCAGAAAAAAGTAGTCTTTTTTTAACTATTACTAAGCGCTGTTAATACAGTTTGCCCACAGGTGGCGATGTAAGACCAATGCAACAATAATCGTGTCTTAAATGTAAAGGGTATTCTGGTTCTTGATGGATCTCGAGAGTTCATTCGTGCATATTTATTACATATTAATAATGAATAGTAAATCCATTCATACTTTGGTTTTATCTTAGATCTGGTCGTTAAAGTACCAGGAAAATTTTGATTCACTTAAATAACTTCTTAACCTCAACAAAATCACACCTTGAACGTTATCCTTTCAACTACACAGTTAATGTACCTGTTTATGAGTTTGTTTATTAAAAATAAACGAAAAAAATGTTTGCCTACAATTGATAAAGTAAAACATGTTATACCATGTCAGTGATTAGAAATAGTGTGTGTGTTTATACAAGCACATAAGTAACAGAAGGACCCATTTTTAATTCTGGAGTAATTTCTGAACTACTGACAACCCCATATGATAAAATGACATTTCGGTTACATCCATTCTGTAAAAGCTGTAATACCATGTACAAGGTCATACACGGCATACACGAACTAAAGGAAGAGCTGCAGAAAATGGTGAAAAATATATATATAAAAAAGGCATTATGTAGGTCGTTAACCCTAAATTTAAACCACATATCAACCTCTAAATGAATCTGTTTAGTAGGAATTTAAATTGCTTGCATTTTTAAAAGCAAGCCAGAAACCCTTAAGGAGAACATCTAACATAGCATGCCAGCAGTGCTTCCTGAAGACTCTGCCGCAGCCCCATTAAATATACGGCAGCTGTGACCCACCACCTCCCATCCTCTGAGAAATGAAGCTGAGAGCCCCACTGAACCGTGCAGCCCAGCAGTTAGGAGCTGAGCATACTGTACACACTGAGTATCTGCCACGCACATACTGAGTATCTGCCGTGTACACACTGAGTATCTGCCACACACATACTGAGTACCTGTCGTGTACGCACTGAGTATCTGCCGCGCACACACTGAGTATCTGCCACACACACACTGAGTATCTGCCGTGCACACACTGAGTATCTGCCGCGCACACACTGAGTATCTGCCGTGTACACACTGAGTATCTGCCGTGTACACACTGAGTATCTGCCACGCACATACTGAGTACCTGCCGTGTACACACTGAGTATCTGCCGCGCACACACTGAGTATCTGCCGCGCACACACTGAGTATCTGCCGCGCACACACACTGAGTATCTGCCGCGCACACACTGAGTATCTTTTAGATTGTCGTTAATGTGCTCTCAATTTCGGTGTTTTTCCTTTATTTTTTATTTTTTACTTTGTATTTCCTTCCGACTTTTGCATCATATTTTTCTCATTCCCTTTTCACGACAGACCATGTGAGGAAAGAGTTACCTGTAATCCAACGTGATGACACCATATGACAAAATGAACATACGTTTATTATTATTTACATATATGTCAAATACAAATAATAGTACAGGTTTTTTGTAAGGGGAACCCCGATTTAGTTCGGACCTGACCAGGAGGAACTTTACCTTGTGTCATCCTTCAATACTCCTCTCTGTACTTGGTCAGTCGGTCTGACTTTATTTTGGGACTGATCTGATTTTGATGCATTAGATCAGGGGTGTCCAACTCCAGTCCTGGAGGGCCGGAGCCCTGCACATTTTTGGGTTTACCCTCATATAACACACCTGATTCAACTCCTCGCAGCTCATTGTGCTAATTACCACACAGCTCTTCAGCTCAATCGTTTATGGTGGGACAGGGAAAGGACTAAACTACACAGGACACCGGCCCTCCAGGACTGGAGTTTGACCCCCCTGTTCTAAAACCTTCAGCACCACTTATTAAAAGACTTAGGTCAGGTGTGTTAAATGAGGGTAAACCCAAAAATGTACAGGGTTGCGGCTCTCCAGGACTGCAGCTGGACACCCCTGCATTAGATTACTTCCGATGTCCATCGATAAACGTATCTTCCTATTGCCATCCTACGCCGCCATTCTCATTCTCTATGGTTTATGCCCAATTCCTACTTCCCCGCAATAAAAGTTGTGTGTTTTTTCTTTTTATTCGTGCTTCTGTTGGCTGCAAGTGCTGTTTCAGTGTAGTAAAGGATTTTCAGTGTCTCTTCTTTGGAAAAAATGCTTTTCAAACATTTATAGTAATTGACAGAAACACGGGAGGGCGTGGCTGTTTTGCGGGCGGGGAATAGGCAGCACCAGGCACCTGCTATCACATGATAATGGATCAACGGATACGTAGGTAACACTGGCAATTTATGGATACATTTGTAAAGCAAAATAACAACCAATGGGGTTTAAATGGCATTGTCTCTATTTTAAAAGAGAACCTTGTCACATATGCAGTTTTACATGTTTTGGTCAATGTGTCAATATCTATTCAGTGCTTCCAAAGAGCTCTGTCTTACCACACAAGTGAAGTCCCCTGTCCTTTATGCCAAACAAGGCAATGTCGCAGCACACATTGATTTCATAATGTGACTTCAGTCTACGGCAAAAGCACCAGATCAGCCACATGATTCCATAATCATAACGTGTTCAGTGGGAGGCAAATTCTCTCTGGAGGTAAAACAGTCCTTCGACGTTTTGCAAATTCTAAATGTAAGTTATGATACATGTTATACAAACATCTAAGTACACAGGACCAGCATTCCCGTTAACACATTGTTACATTACTGGTCAGCATATTTACAGGATTTTTATGTAAAAGTGCATTGTAATAAAAAAGGTGAAAACTGCCCTTATACAGCAGTTGTTTAAATGAGTGTCTGTTTAAAGTGGTTCCCTTTCCAATTCCACTTAATCATTGGCTGCTGTAAAATACTCCCGTTGAATACTGTCTCTTACTGGCTTTTGTCAGTTGGGTATTTCTCCATTGTGTCTCCTCATTGGCTCTTCTTAAAGGTACTCTTCGAACACTTCCTCTTACTTGTTCTTGCTAAAGGCAGGTGCATCCATTACCAACCCCTCTGCATTGTCTCCAGCACTGGCACTTAGTGCTTCTGGGCTGCTGTTTCCTTCCCAGGAGTGGAAGTTGTCTGATTAATGAAAGCCGCTGTAGGAAACACGTCAAACCATGGAATAAGGGAACCAGGGAACACAGTCAATGTGAAACCAGCCGTCCAAATGGAAAGTCGGAAAATCCAAGCCCCTACCTTCACACTAACGTGGTGACGCCTCCCAGCTTGCCCGCCTCGTCGGCCCACGGTTGCAGGTTCTGCAGGGCAAAGAGGGAGGAGTTGTGGATGCAGAGCGGGTCAGGGGGCAAGGAGTCGCCCAGGGACTTCTGAAAGGCATCGTGCTGCAGCTGGACCATCAGCCGATTGGCTTGCTGCCGTTCTGCCTCCCGCTCCTCTGCCGTCTGTCGCCTGGCAACAGGGTTACAAGTGGGGAGGGGACAGTCAGAGAGTCAGTCAGAGCCTAAGCTAGAAACAGGCACAGTGGAAGAGTTAGAGGCAGACGCGTGGATGTCAGAAAGAGATGGACTCCGTCTGGGTGAATAACAGAGGCACTGACCCACTGAGGTGTTTGGGCGACACCTTTCCCCTAATACCGTTTAGTGCTAAAATTTATTGATGGTTTTTTTGATTGAAAGTGGTCACGTTGCCGGCAGTTTGACGTCGGTCGATTACGCCGCGGTTGTAATACGTGTGGCTCGCTCATTAAGTCACATTGGCTTGCTGTCAATAGGAAAGATGGCCACCGTCACCCTGGTAACAGTGCGCAACAGTAACAGGCACTTAGGCACTTAATCATATTGCTGCTGCCAGCGTCGGGTGGCTACATGCACAACAGAACAGTTCTGCGGGCGCCTGGGAGCGGCACGGGCGCTGTGGACGGGACCGGGACCAGCTGGCACTCCTCCAGGAAGTGCAGATACATTAGAGCTGTAGGCCAGCCTTACTTTCCCTCCCAGTGAGCACTGTGGTTGGGGACGAACATACGGAGCACACATCATGCAGAAGGAATACACGCACACCCCCCGCAGAGCCACCACAGCAACATGAGTCATGTGTTATTAAGGCTAAATCGGTTATTATTAGTGCAAACTGCTTGTATTTCCACCCCGGAGAAGGGGGTAGGTGTATTCAGACAATATGCTGTACATATGGTGGTTAAAAAAAAGGATTGCTTAAATAGCGATGATCGCAGAAGTGTTGCTAGCTGAAGAGGGATACAGTGTAACGCGACGTTAGACATTTCAGCCTTTCGATTGCATACAGAGACACCAATGGTCTCATTCTGTTGTGCTGCTGCTGTACTATACATAAAATAGTTGTGCTCGTATTAAACGTCCCCGTCCATTAAACACCACTTGAATAAATGGAAGTAGTGTTCCACACGTATCCACAGTGTTAGTCCGGTTTGTGATAGTCAGGTTTATGAATGGCTTAATAACGAAGTTAATGTAAAGTGCCTTGGGAGAACTCTGTTGTGAAAGGCGCTATATAAAAATACATTTAATTGAATAGAACTGATACTGGATGATAAGATAAGCAACAATGGTGCAGTTGATGTGAAAACGCCATTGAGTGGGTGTGGCTTGTTTCTCTTTGGTGTGAGTGTGACGCCCTTCCGCCTCGGGTTTGAGTTGCCTCTCTTACCTCCACTTGGTTCTGCGGTTCTGGAACCAGGTCTTGACCTGGGCGTCGGTCATCTTGAGCGTCTTGGCGAGGGCGGCCCGCTCGGCGCTGGCCAGGTACTTCTGCCGGTGGAAGCGCTTCTCCAGCTCGCAGATCTGCATCCGCGAGAAGGACGTGCGGGGCTTCTTACGCTTGGGCGGCGTGCGGTTCTGATAGGGGTGCCCGATGCGCCGCGACACGCTGAATGGGGTCAGTGTCGCTGGAGAAGGGGGGGAGGGGTAATAGACAGGTGTGTGTAAGACCTCGAGTGGTAATTCAGTAATTCAGATCCAGGGGCTCTCCCGCAACAGTGACCAGGTGTCTGATTTGGGAGCACAGGCATTCTCCCACAGGGAATTCCATTAAAGTTACCCGGAATCTCCGCACTGCCTTATTAGAGTGTGGGCGCGAGGGCCTTACAGCTGACTGCATATCCACCCAGGGGGTGTCCTGCATGCTGGGAGCATCAGTGATGACTGGACTTTATAATTACAAAAAAGTAGATAATTCAAACCACCTAGAATTCCCAGCAGTCAACTCACCTCAGACAGGTATATAATTAAATGTATCACAGGCACCAATTTAAATGGCTTTTATATGCATATACTGTACCTGTAGCACAATTAAACAATAAAGCTAATAATTTCAAAGTTTGTCAGATTAATTATTTAATGTGTCTATAACGATTGGCACCCAGAACTGTGCCTGGACATAATTTTAATATGGAACTTTTGGAAATTCAGTAAATTTGTGTTTTGTGATTTGGCTATATATACAATACACCATGTATATCAAATTTTAAATTTGAAATTTATCTCTTAAGCATTTTTTTTATTTCAATAAAGTCAGCTCTAAGCTTAAGTCTTACATTATTGCTTATATTTATCTATTTTATTCCTTTCTTTAAATTTATGTTAGGCATTGTCTTTGAAGGTATTTACCGATACCGTCAAGACAAATTCCTAGTGCATGCAGGTGTAGCTGGCAAATAAAGTGGATTCTGATGACAAGCTTCAATGGTATTAGAACTGAAGCAGTAAGCTGGACACCAGGACTGTCCACAGTACACCACATTAAATTCCCTGTAAATAAGCTATTTATGTGAAAAAATATTAATACCACATCACATTCTTAGATTTACAAAGTGTGTCTGTGTATTAGAAGAAATGACAAGTTTGAATTATAATCACTACGTTACACAATAATAATAATAATAATAATAATTATTATTATTATTATTATTATTAGTAGTAGTAGTAGTAGTATTAATAAATGTGCCCTTGTTTTGCATCATGGTTTTTTCTAACAACTGTAAAAGAATTTAAAATCGCACAAATTAAATTGCCTTGAAAAAATGTCTAACAAAAAAAGCCACGTCCAGTTAATGATGAGTTAACTAGTCTTTAGTGTGATTCTGCTAACAAAACGAACTAAATCGTCAGTTTTAGTTTCAGTTACTTAAGTGACATACTACTTTTTATTTTATTCAGGTGTTTTTAGAAGCTTTTAGAACAACCGACTGGAAAGCAATTATATTAATGGTGTATTTAGACATTTTATGACGTTTTATACAGATACTTGGTTAAAAGACAAAAGCCATAATAAATATTCATTTATCAATAAATGTGAAAAAATACCCTAGAACGAATCATTATGTATCATAAATAGATATCAGAGTTTGAATATCAAATGTGCCCTTACTGATAAGAAATGAATTGCAATATACACACTGAGACTGGAAACAATCCATAAAAAAAGATTTTCAGAAGCTTATGTGCTATGCAAAGGATAAGATACTAATGCATTAAAGTATTATATCAGCGTCTCGTTTTACGTAATTAGTGCCAAAGATCGTGCACTGAGTTATCAATTTTAGGCTGGAAACAAATTTAAAAATGATCAGTGGTGCCAATTAATACGCTATTTTCCAAAAAGGGTATTTGTGTGGTACGTTTATTTCAACAGAGATAGGAGTTTGAAAGCATAGTAAAGGAATCGTTTTAAGGAAATATAAATTTTGTCTAAAAAAAAGACATTTTAAAATAAAACAAATCTAATGAGAATAATATGAATTTGTGCTCATCTGAGTGTGGATGCGAACGAGCTATTCGGAAACGGATGTTTTGAGTACTGGTTTGAATTGTAAAAAAAAAGCCATGGGAAACGAAGTAAATCCATCATATTGTCGGCTTTTGGGCTTCCGATGAGGGTAACTACCCAATAATGTCAGCGCTGAAACTTGTCACATGGTCTTACACGTAGCATTCAAAGCGAACAAAGAATATTGTTGCAATATATGTTCCTTTTTAGAAGCAATTTTGGATGTTTTCGATGTTGTCTTTTTTACATTAAATTCGTTATTTGTTTATCGATATTGTAACATTAAGTTATAAATAGGAGATTAAGTTACCGTATTGTGCTTTGTGTCATTTGTTAACGTGTTTAAGGAAATCGGCTACATGTTTTCCGTAACTGTCAGTCTAAATTATTATGATTAAAGTTAGGGTGCTCAATTAATCCATTATCCATTACAACTGTTGAATATTTGTGTATTATGATTAGTTAATCGATATGAGGCTATTTTTTGAGAAATGTATTTTGCTGTAAGTTGGTGTGACGTTGTGACTGGGGCTTTGATTTATCACCATATTATTATTATTATTAAGGGTCCAAACAGCGTTGCTGTTAGATCCCGCTTATTATTATTATTATTATTATTATTATTATTATTATTATTGTTGTTGTTGTTGCTATTGTTGTTACTTATATCACATTTACTGCTGCAGTCTGCGATGTATAGCACAGATCTACGTAAAACAATACGTTCGAAGTGCTCCAAACTTACAGGCCTATTAGTTATTTCGATTCGGCTATACACAGAAATATTTTACCTGACTCAATTTTTTTTCCCCGTGAAAAAAAAAGTTTTCCCGTGCACTTTTACTTAACTAGGAAAATGAATGTATGCAGTTCTTAGTGAAAAACAACAACAGCAAATTGTTAAATGAGCGGTAATTTGCGTTGTGGAAATGTTACACACATACACTTACACATATACACTTACACATATACACTTACACATATACACTTACACATTACAATTGCATATTCAAATCGTCCCGTCATCACGCTCGTCGAAATTGATACGATGAAGAAAATATGCTTTATACTTTAAAGTTTGCCATCTGCAATTGACAAAATTAGCAGTCGTCTAATTCTCCCTCGTTGTGGGTTTCATTATCAATATCAATATAAATAACTGTTTACCTGTGAACCTGTCCTTGGCGAACCTGCGACTGGCCTCCATCCACGGGAAACTGACACTCCCGAAACCGGGCATTGCGCTGGCCATGGGCGGCGGGACAGCGGCAGTCAGCGGTCTGTGCGCAGGGACCCGAATCACACCTCCGGGGGCCAGGGTCAGACTCACGCTGTACGGTCCCGATTCCTCGAAAGGTGCGGTGAGTCCGGAAAAGGCGGCGGATAACGAGGGGTGAGGCGCCGCGCTTCCGCCGGCGGGGCTGCCAATGCGATACCTCCCGCCACCGGTGCGGCTGCTAATATCCAAATCGCTTCGAGGGCCGTTTTGGTGAGAGCTGTCTTGATCCGAACCACTGAGGATCTGGTCGATTCCGAAACTAATGGGTTCGTGCTGGACAGTCTGGGGTACCGGGCCGTGACGACTAGGGGCATTGCTAGGATCCTTCTCCATTCCCACTCCCAGGCTTCTATCTGCTCTTCCCGAAAATCGACACAAAACCAGAAAAGAGGACTCAAATTGAACGGTTGCCTGTAGGACCACTTAAGGAGAATTTAGAAAACAACATCTATCACTTAAAATTCCGTGTCTTGGTTCCTGGCGCTTTGTCGTTCTGCAAATTATCGAACCAAATGTCTTCCGGACACCCTCCCTTGAGTCTCCCGCGGAATCATCCATCTGCAGTTCGGGGAGGCCAGTGAAAGTTTGGCGAGATGATCCCACTTTTGCGGGACGGATCCCTTATTACCCCTCCCTGGAACGAATCACAATACTCTGTTTCCATTGGTCGATAAAAAAAAATACGTTCATGTGACTGGTTGCCATTTAACCAAGGATTTGTGTAAAGCCAACTGTTATCTTAATGCGCTTTTCAGTATAATTTAACTCCCGACACCAGAGTGGATTTATTAAAACATATTTAATCTAGACGCAATGCAGTGCACATTTTTGTCTTAGTGGAAACTGCCGTCTTCCTAGTAACAGAAATCGGTTTCTAGTAGACGAATTTCAGGAATTTGTTCTTTACATGAAAATAAATGAGTAATATCATTATGTAATACTAGACAACAATATAAGAAAAGGCGTATCAATTTCCTTCATCCCAAATAGGCCTACAGCACGTTTTGTTTAGAAACGGTTGTTTAAAACTGTTTTCTCAACTGAATGTAACCTAAATCTATATAATCTATAATCTATCATCTATAAGAGGGTAAACTGTGTTGTAGTGTTGTCTGGATCAGGAACCTTCTGTTCACATGGGACTCATTCACAAAAGTGCCTAGTGTTTAATTTTTACTCTTAACAGTATTTTGTTTTATCCAGATTTACACACGAATGTATATGTGTTTTATACATTCAAACGAACGTGACAGCATTTTTAAACTTTCACTCTGTTAAAAACAGAGATTCTGTTTCCTAGTCATTGAATCGATTTCATTGTTTTTAATCTCAAACATTGCCATAACAGTCTCGATGTAATAGTTTGGGTTCTAAGCACCAATACCCCCATAAGGAAATCATCGCTAACGCATTTGCCCACGTAAGGTTTTTTTTACATTCATTGCTGGCAAAGATACCCCTCGAAACAAATTGCTCTGACGTAGTTATCAGTAATCTGGGAAATGGTGAAGAGCTGGTTATAGCGTGGTAGCGTATACCATTGCGAGATTCTAATTGCGGGGATGGAATTTTAAGTACACAGTGAAGCCCATGAATAAGGAGCAGGCTAAAAAATCTGCATATTTTTTCATAAAAAATATATAATCTATATAATATATAATCATTAAACTGACAAATCAATTAATCTACAGTAAGTAATGAAATAACTGTGCCAACTTCTCATTAAAGAATCTGTGTTCCTATTTGGTTGCTATTTTTTTCCAAAGAATCTTTTTCATTATTTATAGTTAAGAACAACATGTTCGTATATAAGCTGGTTATTTTTAATAGCATGTCTAATTGTTGTTAATTATTTTTTCATGCCGTGACACCTATGAAGACGTGGGCTGTTTACAATCCTGACGCGAAAGCTTATATAAAAGCTTCCGGATAAACCCTATAGCCAACAGGATGTGGGAAATTAAACGATGCTCAAAACCCGTAAACTCACAACCTGGAGCGCCGGAATGGAGAGGAGCCGGTGACTGGCTCCGGAGCCGGGGCTGCAGCCAGGACAGCCCGCTGCACTCAGGCCATTTAAATCACCCGCACGACAAGGACAGCGGACACATTCTAGCATCCGATGTTTGATTTTAATCAGAATTAATCATTACGTATAAAACGTTTAAAATCATGCCATTTTTTTCGTGGGTGGTTCAGCACTATTAAATATTCTAAATATATAAATATTTTGGAAGATTGCATTTACTAAACTTAAATTAAATATTGTATTGTGTTAGGATCAACGTCGTATTCCAGTCCAGTCTTCGGGGATTCTGTGAAATGTTTAATATTACTATATATTTGTTAGTTATGACACATAGTTCAAACATTTTAAAGTATCATCAACGAGAATTAAAAATGCAATACAATATTTTTTGTTGCATGGAAAGAATAACATATTTAGAAATGTTTATCAGAAGTGGACATTAATTCAATAAAAATTAAAAGAAACAATAAATATTGTAAACATAAATATAATCCATACAAATAAAATAATCGGTTTATTAAAAGGTCAATCTGCAGCGAATGCTCAAAAATACATATAATTTCATAACTGCCCATTTCTTTCCTTTTTAAATCTCAGCATATCAGTACATGCGTATCATTTTTTGCTGCCCATTTCTTTGCTTGGTCATATTTATGCTCTGTGTTTTAAAGAAAAAAAGAAAAGAGAGAGGCATATAGACGTGTTTTATGGTTTTGGTTTTATCCTCAGTGAGGATGGAAGCTCAGCACAAAATGATTGTCTTCAACATAAATTTAAATCTGCAAGTGTTCTGGACACGGAAAGTTGTAATGTGGTGAGGTGACGTAGATGTCGGTCAGTACAACTGCCTTACATACATGTATTTTATGTGTTCCAAACACATGAAATGTAATTTTATAATTACATCCTATACGATGAAAACGGAGGCCATGAATTATTGTTCTAGAGCATATAGACGTATACAGCTCTATAGCTAGTTATTGGCATACTTGTCATATATAGAAAGATCTGTGCTGATGGCTTTTCACAAGGCTGCACAAAATTATACCAGGTCTGTCTAGCTTGGAACACATTTCCGCTCCTGGCTGTAATTCACTCAGATACACATACAGGACTGCCGTACCTCAGGAGACCCTTGCTGTGCAAAGTGGGTTTAAGGCATTACTTGTAATCAGCTGAGCAAAAGGGATTATATCCATAGTAGCTTGATAGTCACGCTCAATTACCTGTACTTAGCCGGAGTCCAAGCCAAGACTATCCTTTGCGTTTTCAGTAATCCATACTTGAAGAAATTGCCTGTTATGCTCAAACACTCAGTTTCCCATGGTAAGGTCACCTTTAAGACGCTTTCCCCAGAATCCTTTTCCCTGTAATGGTGATAGTACTGCCAATAGCTCCGCAGTCACAGACGTCCCGTCCTGCTTACTTATCCCGATTCTAAGCCTGTTCTCACCCACCTTAAGTCTCAATCTGCCTCCTTTCCCTCAGCCCTAACCTCTCATTTTTTTATTAAGCCCCGTCATGCCAAATTGACTTAAAGCATTTAGTGTGCCGTGCACTACAATCAATCGAGATGCATATTATTCACAGCTCGGTATTTCTTCACCCCTGTTCTCTGCCACCATCCTTTCCAGTCTTACACGCAGCTCCTAATCTGTGCACCAAGGGCTGTTACTGTGAGACAAACTCCCAGAAGCCATTCATGTTCCAAGAAGATGCGTAAACACATCTTTAATTAGTAATCATTTAATCTCTCATATCAATCCTTTATTACAAACACCTGCATTAAATAAATATGATTCAAATAAGTGATACCCACCTTAACATGCTTGCTTAACATGAATGCCTACAGACTTCAGTTATGACGGGTTATAACGTTACACTTACCAGTAACTTTTCTACCTATTGGCCTATGCTTGATAAGCAGTTGTCATATGCATGCATTGGCAAACTGATATAGTTCAGCTATATAACCAAACTGACTTAGTTATATCTTCTGGGTATAATCCAAAGTAATTCACTGTTCTCTAGCAAACTCCATGCCTTAACTTGATTCCATGTCCGAGTTGTGTTTCGGGTACAAACGGCCTCGTCACGGTCGGCTAAACAATATGATATAGGCCTAAGTGTGCAACACTTGTCTGATATTTAATATGATACTGAACGGTATAACTACAAAACATTCATTGATTTTTATTGTTCTCAAAGGTTGTAACGTGTAATATCCAATATATTAAGTGGCTGTTCTAAGTGTATGACAGGCTACTGCGCTAAGGTGAAAGACACCGCATTTATCTGCGGAAACCGGGACGAATCAGCGAACAAGAGCGGCTCTGTGGACAAATACATTAAATGCGTGAAATCCTGACTCTCCAGGGAGAATACATAGAATAAATAAGAGAAAACGATTTGTCGGTGGAAAAACCCCACCTGATCTGCATAATGGGGTCCGGGTGTTAGCCCCGGGCGCAGTTTTTATTGCGAGCGTCTGCTGATACCAATTTAACCGAGCATGTCTAAAGGAAGTCCCGGATTCAACGTCGAGGCTTTTGACATCACTTTTGAATAATAAATGATAAGTTGCCGAGGAAGCCTTGAAGTACCTCTGATGGTGCAATATAAAAAGGCTTAGATAAGTAATAGTACGTTTAAAGTGGATCTAGTGCGTTTTTATTACACTGTGCGCGCGCGCACACACACACTTTATATATATATTGGCTACAGGCACAAAATAAGAGTAGAAGCATCTGTATTTGTATATCGTGGTTATATAAAAAAAGCAACGAAAAAAATTACATGACAGGCGGACCGCATTACCTCGGGGCAAAATAACAGTTAATGAAAGTTTACCGCTCAGTTCTCGCTGCGCTTGGCACTACTTATTAAATATTAACCGGTTTAAAATATAAAGCTCTTAAACATAATTGAATTTGTCTAGTTCTAATTTCTGTTGTCATTCCCATGTCCTACACCCTTATTCTTCGGGTCTCAAATGGATTTCTTTTAATCGGATACATATTGTGTGGTTTATTTCATCTGGAGTTTCCAGGCCGAAAAAACGGGGATATTCCCGGGCTGCCTCGGCGTTCGCGCGGCTGTCGGTTCTGGATGGGTGAAAGCTTCTCCCTGCTGCTCTAATGTTCTCGCGCATACCAGAATGTTATCTCGAGCATGTATAAAATATCAAATAATTAACAAACAGCAATCCACGGTGTGTAAATCAGAAACAGAGGAAGAAGTCCCCGTGTCACAACTGATTTGGGAATTACTTCAGTGGGCTCTGAATGTGCAACTGTGCAGTTTTCTGACTTTTGATGACACATTTTTTTTCCTGGCCATTGAGAGCAGTCTCTTTGTCATCAATCTCAATGAAACGCACTCCCCGGGCCACCAGAATGACTATATCCACTATAAAAGCACTCCTACTATTTATTCATTTAGGGAAAAGTGGAGAGTGGGGCCGGACAACCAGTAGGCACCACTAGCTTCCTGCGACGGGGGTGAGGCGTCCGTGTGATGTATTGTCTGCTGGAGGGCGAGAGAAACCCTTTGTGATGCGGCTGATGTTCTCCGCACAAGTAGGATGTATGCAGTATTATTTATACACACACACATTTGGATGAACACAGCGCTATCCTGCTAGATCCCCTTGCATGCTGTTGCAGCCGGTTCCCATGAGCCTTTGCGCTCCCGGTCTGATCTAATATTGGTAATAGTCCAGTAGTTTGACAGCAAATGGTCTGTTTTTATTTCATGTGTGCTGTCCTTGACACCGTCCATGTGCTTAGGTAGACCATTCTGTTTCGCTGTTGGGTGGTACGGCCAGTTGCCGCGTGGCTTGTACGCAGCCCCCCCCCCCCCCCCCGATTTCATATATACCTGTACAGCTGCCTAACTGCCAATACCCATCATGAGTGAAAGTGAAAGCATGTTATCGGGATCATTTGCGAAAGTCTCCCTTGGTAAAACACCATCCTACAGTGTGTGTGCTATTGCTGAGCTATCACTTTCAGTATATCCAACATCCTTGTGTATAATGTGATTTTTAACATGCCTGGTGTTATATTTCAGGTTAGTACCTCTCTGTATGTCCATGAATCTTTAGTGAATTTTAACAGAATATGCAATATTTTTGGCTACCCATCCATGCTGTTATTGTTGGACAGAAGCAGGGTTGCATGCACGTACACACACACGCACACACACGCGCACACACACACATTCCTATCTTTGTGGGGACCGTCCACCCATTTCAATGGGCAAAATCCAAGCGATGACAACCTTAACCCCTACCCAGCGCCAACCTTAACCATGAGTAAACAAACTTTTGACTTTTGGCTATTTTAGTTCATCAATTGCATTTGCAGATTCTTTTTGTAAAATTGAGTTTCCCCCCTGTGGGGACCCCGCAACGTCAAAATAACAGATTTTTATTAAATTGTGTGTACATAACCCACCCACCCACACACACACACACACACACACACAGATACACTGACCATTTATAGATTCTTATAAGCATAAAAATAAAACTGTGCCTTGGGCGTCTGTAGGCATATAGCGAAGGGTTACGCAAATGAGGAGAAAAACAGACGGCAAATACGGGGGAGAAAGAGAGAGTGCATGTGAGAGTGAAAGCATGGCACGGGTCTGGCGGGGAGGAAGCTATCTAGGCGTGATGGTTGAACGCTTGACTGCCCTTCGTGCTGGGGTGTGTGTGTGTGTGTGTGTGTGAGTCTGCATGAGTGTGTGGGAGTTGGGAGGAAAATAAAGCAGGAGCAACATTAGCATGAGTAACGGAAAGAGACCTTTAAAAGAGCACAAGAAATTGGGAATAATGAAGGAAAACAATTAATGAAGATCAGTTGTACGTTTAATCTGTTTATGCTATGCATCTGCGTCTGTTTACCGCTGGATAGCGGTGTCCTCCGTATATCAGGTTACTCTTGGTTGCGTGTTTCTTATAATACCGGAGTGCTGAGGAGAAGGTGGGGGGGGCCTGTATATGTCGTGCCAGTGTCCATGTTGATGGAAAGCGGTTGGTTTGCGTGGAGGAACACGCTGATGGTTTCCGTGACGTTCACGGCGCTCTGAGTAAACGATGTCAGCGGTGGAGGCAGACCTGCTGAGCTGACGATAACCCCCCCCCCCCCACTAAGCGGGTCAGCGTGTTCGGCGACCGCCTCGCACATATGTGTGCATGGAGGCCTGGCCACATGAATCCCACCGGCAGCATGCGTGCCATGAAAGATCCCTCCTCTGACCTCCTTACTGCGCGTGGAGTTAATGGCAGTTAATAAAAGCCGATTAACCTGCTTGTCGCTGCCCTCTCATTGTCCGTACAACGCTTCGCCTCTTGACCTTCCCACCCAGCCTGCTGCCTGTCAGTGGGGGAGCAGGCGGATGAGGGGGAGGGGGGCGAAGCACCAGCTGCCACCAGCCATAGTGTCCCTCTCCTTGGCAGTGGAACTACTCCAGCCCCCTGCTTCACCGGGCCTGATGGCCCCTCAGGGTGGGGGCTGACTTTGTAGCCGCCAGTCCCACCTGCCCTGCCCCAGGGCTACAACTAAGCTTCCCACCCCCACAGACTCTTCGTTCTCCATCCTCCTTTCCTTCTGCCCATGGCATCGACCTCACTTCCTATATTCATTCCCACTTATGAAACATGCCCCGCGCTTCGCCCCTCTGGCCTGGGAGAGCATTGTCTGCTTGTCTGCCTGTCATGCCACCCTCATCCATCTCTCCCTCCATCCACTGTGTGTTTCCCACTGGTAAGCTGTCTCGTCTCTCTTTTACAAAGATGTTTGTCTTCTCTGGCTCATTAATAATTTGACTACACTGTTTCACACCTGCTGCCCC
>JAODKM010000002.1:2566653-2578658 GCA_026780845.1 Petrocephalus sullivani
GCAAGCCAAGAGCACCATCTAGTGGGGTCAAAAAATACAGCAAATGGTTCATGAGGCTTCATTTGGCCATCACTAATACATGCACACTGGACACATGCATGCATATATATGTATGCACACACAGCTCTGGAAAAAATTAAAAGACCACAGCAAAATTTTCAGATTCACTCAATTCCTCAATTTCTGGGTATGCACCTGGGTAAAATACATCTTTTTTGGCAAACTGCAGCCTGGCTCTTCCCTGCTTCTCATTGATGAAGGGCTTCTTCCATGCTTTATAGATACGAACTGCCCTAGCAGTGCACTTCACACCACTTAATGTGTCCCATTCTTTTTGAAGGTCACTTGATGTCACCCTCTGATTCATGAGGCATTGTCAGATAAGCTGATGGTAGAAAGTCACTTCTGCCCTCTAGCCGCCTGATTTTTTGGTCATTCCCAGTGTCTCCTGCCTCACCTTGTTCTTGTGTACTGCTGTCTCAGAAACATTGAGCCTGGAGGCAGCCTGCTGCGCAGTGAAGCTTCTGCCTGCAGAACCACAATTAAACCATTTTAAAATGCAGATTTTTATGGAGTGGTCTCTTCATTTTTTTCCGGAGCTGTTTATATTGTATTATTTTTTCATCTGCCGCCCTTCCAATGCGTTTCTATAAGGCTGCATTTATAACGCAGATTAATTTCATGGCATATGTGTTATTGAGCACTCTGATGCCTGGCACTGTAATAGGCTTATGTCCCAGGCAGTGCGTAGGCATTTAGGTCAAAGTGATTACTTTTTAATGTTGAAGGAAGTTTTCCTGGAAAAATCAGCCCATCCTTTTCTAAGCCTTCCAAGGCCTTCTCTGGCAGGTTCTTACTCTCACATCTCCCTTTTAAAAGCGTTTGCTTGCCCTGCCCTGCCCTGCCATCCTACCAGCTGCTCCCAGACATCTGCCTGACACCTGCTCAATAATAAGGGAGTACCAGCAAGTCAAGTCGCAATTGCTATTCATAAATAATTAGCTGTTACTTCACCATAGTCTGGGTCCTGGATAAGTGGTTATGGATGGATGGACTTTTTATTCAAAATAGTAAGGAGCTATAACATCCTTCTCAGCTATGCTCCTTTCTGACAGCTGATTGTTAGTAATATGACTTGAAGTCTAGCATTTGACCTCATTGTCGTGCTTTAATATGTAAGTAACACCTTGTCCTTGCACCCCCCCCCCGCTGTCCTGAATTGTTCCTCCCTATATCGCCCCTTATTAGCTCCTCAGCAGTATTCTCTATATCTGTCCTAAATTTGGGAACTATTTGGATTCAGCACCAGTTTTGAAAACACCTGTATTTTTCCAAATGAATTTGACACCTCTGTTCTCAACAGAGGTTCAGAGAATAAGATCTAAAAAAAATCAGTGAAACAGCCAGGTACAGCGTCATAATCTCACACTGTAGTTATATACATCTGCGTCAGACCCTAACCGTCCTGGCACTGTGCTCCCTGTCCTGCCTGATACAATCTGCCTCTCTCTGCACCATGCTGCACATCTGGGTCTTGTGCTTTGCTTCCTGACCTGGCTGACATTGGCCATCCCTGTGCACTGTGCCACCTGCCCCAGATAAAGTTATGCACAGATCTGTGCTAGCAACCTACTCTGGCTGGTATTATACACGTGTTTATGCTGTACTACAGTACCTGTGTTATGTCTCTTTGCTATTTTACCTGTTCTTGCTGGTTGAATTATATATCTCTTAGTATTATGCTGTCTGCTGTGACAGGCACCATGCATCTCTTTCTGCTATGCTACCACTTTTTCCTACTACTCTCCCTCCCTCTGGGATATGCTACCTGGCCTGCCTGGTATTATATATCTCTGTGGAATATGCTACCTGTCCTGTCTGATGTTATACATCTCTATGTGATATGCTACCTGGCCTGATTGGTATTATATATCTCTATGGGATATGCTACCTGTCCTGCCTGGTATTATAATCTCTCTGCGATGTGCTACCTGTCCTGCTTGATATTATATATCTCTCTGGGATATGCTACCTGGCCTGCCTGGTATTATATATCTCTATGGGATATGCTACCTGGCCTGCCTGGTATTATATTTCTCTCTGGGATATGCTACCTGTCCTGATTGGTATTATATATCTCTCTGGGATATGCTACCTGTCCTGATTGGTATTATATATTTCTCTGGGATATGCTACCTGTCCTGATTGGTATTATATATCTCTCTGGGATATGCTACCTGTCCTGCCTGATTGGTATTATATATCTCTCTGGGATATGCTACCTGTCCTGTCTGAGGTTATACACCTCTACCTGTCCTGGCTCATCTGAATGCTGCTATTCCTCTCCTGCAGCATCAGATCTATGTTGCCATGAGATTCCACATTACAGGAAGTGTGTGCACATAGAAACACCATCTCTCCAGTAGCAGCTACCGTGGAGCTGCTGATGTAGGGCTCTGTGCTCTTGCAGCGCAGCAGCTGCTCATAGGCATTGCGGAAGTCTCGGTTTAGGGCCGCGTACAGGACAGGGTTAATGGCAGAGTTAAGGTAGCCCAACCACAGGACCACCGCGTTAACGGTGGGGTTAACCGTTTCCTCGTACAGCCCCCTGTAGGTGAAATACGTGAAGTACGGAAACCAGCAGATGATGAAGGCGCCCAGGACCCCTGCCAGCGTCATCGTGGCCTTGTGTTCGCGCACCGCGGCTGCCACGCACGCGGACGCGGACCGCGCGTTGATACGCCTGGCCTGCTCACGCGCGATCCTGAAGATGCGGTAATAGGTGCAGCACATGACCAGCAGGGGGAGGTAGAATGTGGCGAACGCGTCCACCAGCACGTAGCTGGGGTTCAGCTTGAAGTGGCATTCCAGGCCGTCATCCTGGCCATAGTTCTGGATGCTGTGGTCCCGTGTGTTCCAGCCCAGGTGAATGGGCAGGAAGGACACCATCAGGGCGACGACCCAGATGAGGCCCATAGCCACCATGATGCGGTTGCTGGTGACCAGGGACGGGTAGCGCAGCGGCGCTGTGATGGCGAAGTAGCGGTCCACGCTAATGACGAGCAGGTTCAGGATGGAGGCGGTGCAGAGCATGACGTCCAGGCTGACGTAGACGTTGCAGAAGATGGCGCCCAGAGGCCAGTCGCCGCGCAGTTGCCTCATGGCCGAAAAGGGGAGCACCAGCAGCCCCAGGAGGAGGTCCGTCGTCGCCAGTGACACCACCAGGCTGTTGGTGACACAGCGGAGCTTGCGGCAGGCGCCCACCGCCAGGCACACCAGCACGTTACCGAACACTGTCACAAATATGATGAGCACCAAGCCCGCGCCCTGCAGGACCCTCCACATCATATCACGAGGCTCCGTCGCACGGCTAGCTCATAACTTCTAGGCACCAGGCACCGTGGCCTAACTCCCATTTGCTGTTAGTGACCCAGCCTGTGGAATGGTAAGCTCAGCGCCCCTGCCAGTGGATTGGAGTAGTCCATACCCTGCCTGTGCAGTGGAATAGTCAGCACCGTTTTCTGTGGAATGACATAGTCATCACCATTGTCACTGAACTGAGACACAGTGAAAAGTTTATCATTTTGAGTAATGGTCTCGACCCACGTTCCATCTCTGAAGCTCAGAAAAGACTTTGAATTTTGTATAAATCCCCTACTTTTTTGTTATGTGCTTTCCGTGTAAATGTTTGTGGAGGAATTAGTCGCCACAAGGGGGCTCCAGTGCTTCAGTCATAGACGGCTGCTTCGCAGATACTTCATGCGTCGGGTGGGTACATCTCACAGGAGGCATCACTGGGGATAGAAACAAGAGGAAGAGGTAAACGGAGGCAGCAAGGACCTTGTGAATTATGGGATTCCTATTTTAAAGTTTAGCTACTTTTGTTTTACCATCAGCCTGGTACGGATTTGGAGGATTATATTAGATTAGGCTCCTAAAGGAGGCCTAGTGTTCCTCACCCTGTTTGTAGAGGGTTAGGGTCCCTGACATTGTTTATGGAGTTCCAGGGTCCCTTCACAGTGTTTGGATCACTCAGTATTGGTGCGCTAAGATTCAGGTACCGCACATTTTATGAGCAGGCTCATGACTGTAGACTTATATTAAGGAAGGTTTGGATGCCAGGCATTTTGAAGGACGTTTATGGTCTCTCACATTGCTGTAGGAAGTAGAGTACAATGCGAAAGGGGACGTTTCACTCCGCAGGAGAGGGATTGGGGTCCAGGACCGCAGAGTGACCCGGGCAATAAGAGCAGCTCGCTACTGAGTGTTTACTCCCGAGGGCCAGGCTTTAATGGAACACCTGGACAAACTCCAAAAGTACAATGTGAAAGGGGCCATGCGGCCATTTTCGCACATGCAATCTTATCAGGATGGTGTGTTAAGTGCTCAAACCTCCGAGTGACGGAACAAAAGACGGTGAGAAGAAAGCATGCGGCTCCTATCGAGGCTCATGATACAATCGGGGCTGATCCCCCAGCGGCCAAAGCAGGCAGAGGAACATAAAGATGGTGAGAAGAAAGCATGCGGCTCCTATCGAGGCTCATGATACAGTCGGGGCTGATCCCCCAAAGGAGGCAGAGGAACATAAAGACGGTGAGAAGAAAGCATGCGGCTCCTATCGAGGCTCATGATACAATCGGGGCTGATCCCCCAAAGGAGGCAGAGGAACATAAAGACGGTGAGAAGAAAGCATGCGGCTCCCTATCGAGGCTCATGATACAATCGGGGCTGATCCCCCAGCGGCCAAAGCAGGCAGAGGAACATAAAGAGACGCAGATAGCAGCATTAGTTCACGGACGATTATCTAAAATTGTGGGGATATGAAAATTGTTACTTAATGCTTGTGTGCATGTTTCATCTCTTCACATCCCATTGCATGCTATCTCATCTCATCTGACCTTTGCCGGTGAGGGTGACATTGGTAACAGACAGAGCGAGTCAGACCAGACCTAACCGTCCATGACCATGGCTCTGGCTTATAGGCAACTCCAGGGTTTTATCCCTAGGGGTGCAAGGTGAGCGTGTACAACCATTCATTCATCCAGATAAAAAAAGGAAAAAGATAGTTAATACATTTGCAATTAATTATTATATAAACCACAAATATGCATGTACAATTTAATTTCATTTTATTGAACTTAATATGTCCAAATAGCATATTCCTCAGACCAATAGGGGGTGTACTTGCTGTATCTCATTCTGGGAAGGCCCAGAGATGTTCTCAAGCCATCCAATGATACATAGTCCCTCCAGTATCTGCTGGGTCTGCTCTGGGACAGATCCCTTGAAAGTTGACCAGGGAGCATCTTTCTAAGATGCTCAAACTCAGCTGACTACTCTGGATCCAAAGCAGCACAAGCCCTATTTTGAAGACCCTTGGGTTTTCCAAACCCCTCACCCTGTCTCGGAGAGTGTGTCTGGCAACCCGGCAGAAGAACCGGCAGAGGAACCTCATTTCAGCTGCTTGACCTTGTTGTTTCGGTCAGTACCCACAGCACATATCCATAGGTGAGGACATGGACATGGATTGTCTGGATTTTATCTTTTTAAATAAAGGAGGCACTCTTCTGAAAGTTTAAAGGTCTCTCTTGGGAGGTACACTGATCATTTTAAAAGTATGGGATATTTTCTCCTATGTTCTGGTAGACAGAAAAGCTTTCTTGTAATCTCACGTACACTTACACAGAGACAAAGGTTATTTTGCTCACTGAGGAAACTTCTCCCCTATATGTTCAATAAGTCAAGTGTTAAATCAAACAGTCTGAGAGTCAATAGGAGTTTGGTTTGTATATCTATCTCAAGGGTAGATAAAGTTGTGGGGCCAATTCCTCATACCTATTCCAGCCTTGGCTGAGTGTAACAAAGTGGGGAAGTATCAAGTCAAGGTCAGACCTCCAAAACGCTGTTACTGAGGGTGATGAGTTAGCATGGATGAATGGTTATTACACGCCATAACGTAAATACTGCACACCAACTAATATCTTAGCCAATAAGGGGCAGGCAGGTGGTGTAGTGGTTAGGGATGGGACCGTGTAATTGAAAGATTGCTGACTCAAGTCCCCGACCCGCAAGTACCACTGGGGTACCCTGAGCAAGGTACAATCCCCAAGCACTACTCCCCAGGTGCTCAAGTAGCTGCCCCCTGCAGTATCACGATGTCACATGGGTTAAAAGCAGAGGACACATTTCATGGTTGCGCGCTGTGGTGTGTCAATAATGACGATTAATCACCTTCACAATCGCTCATCTTAAAACCGCTGTGACACGATCTCATAGCCTGAGTCCGATGTCATCAGATAGCTTGCCTGCCAGTTTGATATTTTGATACACTGATCAATTATGTTTATCTATTTCGTGGATGTTTATGGTGAAAATTAAATTCTGTTCAACTGGGAATAAAATCTGAGTGGCTTATTCCAATGTTTGGTCTTGTGACTTGGATTTTAACCCTGATCTGAAATGTCTTTAGCTACGCTTTCTGTTCCTGCTTTGACTTCCTGTGTCGCTAAACATTCAAAGAACATTCAGTGGCCTTTTTTCCCTTTTTCCCTGGCCAAACCCAATCTACTGACCATGCCGATTATAATTGGCGAAGTTCACTGTATCGACTAATCTATAAAGTTAGGGTGCCTTATTGGGTAATCTTGGATTCTTTATTTGGTACTGAAGCTTCTGAGCAGCTTCAGCGTACTGGAGGTTGCCTAGCTACTATACATTTTGGCCTAATGAGAGATAGCACTGTCTGCTGTGGAATTCTAATGAGGTGTGAAGAAGTACTCTCACCCTCCAGCAGAATATACTCACATGCTCATGTGGGGAATACACACACCACAGATGTACTACTCACACTTAGTAATACACAGATTAATATATCTGCTTTGGACACTCATTCATTCATAGACATGCATATTATAATCCACCAACATAAACATGCTTTCATTGCCTAAACATCCAAGCTTAAGTGAAAGCATCTGTGAAATGTTTAGTCCAATTTTCCTCTCAGGAATATTCTTAGTAAATATACAGTTTGTACTTTGACAATCAAAGTAATGCTCTGTGAAGCCAATCACTCAGTGTAAGTGTTTAGTTTATCATTACGCACGTTCTCCATTGGAGGAAATGTCTGTTAAATAGATCAATGTAAATGTATTGTTGGGTGGAGTTCCTGGTCTGTGTGAACTGCGGTGGAGAATCCTCCCACTGTTTGTCATGTGGTGAGGAATTCTGCCTATGTGTACTGTACTGGGCAATCCTCTCTCTGTGTCTACTGAACCGGAAAGACCCTCCGTCTCTCTGTCCTGTAGTGAGAAATCCTCTCTCTATAAGTTACTCAGTGAGAAATCCTCCCTCTGTAAGTTACTCAGTGAGGAATCCTCATTCTGAATCGTAGTGAGTAATTCTATGTTTGTAATCTTGTGAGGAGCCCTCTGCAGATACAAGAGCTGGATTCAACAGAACCAAAACCCTTAGTAACATTATTGCTAAGATTGTGTGTTCCTTAAGCCATCAAATACTCTTACTTGTAGGTCATGGAGTCAACAGTGTAGAGCATTATAGATATCCACAGAGTAGTAATTCCTTCATATATATGTAGCTTTGGAAAAAATTAAGAGACCATTCAAAGTTTCTAAGCACCAGTACATAAGGTGAAGCAGGAGACACTGACCAGCCAGGTAGAGGACAGAAGCGACTTTCTAATGTCAGTGATGACTGTCAACTTATCCAGCAGTGACTTAAAAATCAGAGGATGACATCAAGGGACCTTGAAAAAGAATGAGACACATAAAGTGGTGTGAAGTGCACTGCTAGTACTCCTAGAAGCAGGACTGAGGTCTCGTAATGCGAGGAAGAAGCCCTTCGTCAATGAGAAGCAGGGAACAGCCAGGCTGCAGTTGGCCAAAAAATGTATATTTTACACAGATGCACACCCATAAACCGAAAAATGAGTGAAGCTGAAAACTTTGCTGTGGTCTCTTAATTTTGTCCCAGAGCTGTATATGTGTGCATGTGTGTGTGTGTGTGTGTGTGTGTGTGACATGGGAGCTGAATATTTTTTCCATTCCCGCAAAATCAATAAAACCTTTTCTTTTACACTTTTAAAAACAATTCTTGACCCCTCCAGGCTTTCAGAAGGTCATCGTGCAAATCTAGAATGCCAGTCATTGCCTCGATAACATAGCCAATAAATTATTAAAGAACATATAGATTTAATAAAACAATTCTGAGTAAAACTCACCTCCGCTGTCAGTCCATCAGGCAATCAGACTCAACTCTGAACTCCAGTAGTTCAATCCAGATTATTCATGTGATTGTATCCTGTGCCTGGAAGGTCTTTATTCTCTCTGTCTTGATGCCAGTTTCTCTTTTTTTTTCTATATCTCCCCCCTTCCCCTGCCTTCCTTTCTCATCCCCTGCCTCCCTGGTGTCTTGGCCTCCTTCTCGTTGGCTCAGTGTGCCTTTCTCCCTCTTTCCCTTCTGTCTTGCTCTGTTGCCTTATCTCCTTCCTACCCTCTCTCACTCCCTTTTTTTTAACTCTCTCTCCCCGCACCCTCCCACCCCCTCAGCCACTTTCTGTTTTAAAATATGCATGCAGAAGCACATGCAAACTCAGACAGAAACACACACGTGGTCAGCAGAGGGGACAGGCCCAAGCCCCAACCTCCCATAGTTCAAAGATCTTCTTGGTCAGTCCCTTCACCCCAAGAATAGAAGATGAATGACTTAAACTAAATATAAGACTTACTGTGTCCTCTCATCCTCAAAGTCAATAGTGAGTAGTGCATTAGCTGGCTGAAACAAATATGTTCCCATGCGCGATTCTGCCGAGGTAAATCTGATGGCATCTCTGCATGATTTATGTGGGAAAAAACTCAATTCTTCTCTTGTGAGGTTTTCGGGATAAGGATGTGAACGAAGACATTTCTATTGGCTGCCAAGGTCACCCTGTGAGAGGCCCCACCCAGAAATAGCTGTCCGTTTATCGTGCTTATACTGTGCTCTGGGGAACGGCGCTCGGTTTGATGAAATTACATTCACACTAGGGAGAATAGAGAAAATGGTTTTAGAGGACAGTGAAAAGAAAGAGTAGGAGTCACCAGCAATCGGTAATGAGTAAAAGTCTCAGAGAAACAGTGGAAAAGTCATGGGGGATGGCTTTCCATAGAGGCGCCACCAACTCCATCCAATCAGCTGGACTGCTGATATGCTAGGATGACAATTAGTCAGAGTGGCAGTCAGACCCTCTGCCAATCAGCAGGCTGCCAATCAGACAGACCCTGGCGTGACATACCGCCGCTGGGCTCGAGAGTGCTCCTTCCAGCAGCAGGCGCTACGTAACAGGGGGTGTTATCGCGTGCCTCTGATTTACTGCGTCACTCTAGCTGATAATTTTGTTCTCTCGTGTTCCCTGTTTATTAGTGCTTGATTTCCACATTAGATTGCATTATCTAAACCCCATTATCGGAGTTGTTTTCTAACCTGCCGGTGAGATCTGTGAGCCTATGGATCTCTATTTAGTCACAATTTTTGAATTTCTAAAACAAGAGAATACAAGCAGGATATTCACTTGCACTGCCTGTCCTGGATGGCCCTTGGTCTAGGCTTTTGCTACGCCCCCTCTTAGGCCTGTCTCACCTGCTGAGCAACTAGACTCTCAGACTTTTGTGGAATATAGTACTTTGTGCAAGTATATCCATCTGACTCAAGATGGATAGTTCAGGTCCAGAAAGTAAAAATCCCAAATTTAGTTTCAACCAACCATTTGAGTGTTTTCGACTGGTTGGTTGAAACAAAATTTGGGATTTTTACTTTCTGGACCTGAACTATCCACCTCAGCATCCAACCATCTTCTATAGTGACAATTGCAGGAGCACCACAGGATACACTGAGGTGCAGGCTGAGCCTGCAATACACTCCCATGAACCTTAATATTTCCAGAAAGTCCATTAGTCCCGTAAGACCACTCAACTCAGTAGCTTCTTGAAGCTTGACATGATGTCTGTCTACACCCCTGTGCCTTAGTGAATATATTATTAATATGAAATGCATGGTAAATATATAAATATCTCACACCTTGGAAACCCTTATCTGAGGGTATTGCTTGTCACACTGAGTGTCTGTGACAGGACTCAGACTGTGCTGGGATTATTACTCTGGTTATACAGAGCTCACAGAGTCACTGCTAGACCTTTGGGAGTTTATAGAGTTGTATCACCCTGGCAGATATGACCTGGATGGGTGGCCACTAGACCAAACTGTATTACTGAATACTAGAGAATGACTTCTTCAATTGATTATTAAGATCGCCCTTATATACAGTATCTGATAACCATACAGCTTTTTAAAAAATTGCACCAGGGATTGGCATCCTGCCCTATACCCTATAGCCTATGCCCTATACCTGTGCCTTGTTCTGCCCCTGCAACCCTCAGATAAGTCATCTGATGATGGATGGATGGGACCAATCCATCTTTTGCATCACTGCCTTTGCAGTGCTTAATTTAGACCAATACATCATATATTGTCTATAACTGCCTAAGACATTTTCATGATGGTTTGAAACTGGAAATATTGAAGCATCCAGATTTTTATTTATTTTTTTATATATCCCCCCACTTCAAAGTGAAATATGATTTTTATTGGAAACAAACCACAAAAAACCAGCCATAATTAGTCCTCTGAACCTTTTGGGGCAAGCGACAGATTATCAGTCAAATTTATAGCAGGGTGATGGCTTGAAGGTACTCCATTATCAGCCTGTCATTATCCTGCCAGAAGTCAGAAATCTCTATTCTGCTTTTCGGTAAATACTATTAATTCCATTAAAAAGGAGCATCCAAATCCTCGTTTCCTCATAACGCGATATTTCCGCCTCCGCACTTTATAATATGGCTGCCACTATCATATAAATCTTTTCAGTTTCAGGGAGGAAATGGCTTCCCTTTTGGTCCTCCCACATTTTGAGGGAGTTCAGTTCGTTCACGATTATTTCCAAGGGGCAGTGGCAGGTCCTGGACGGGCGATATGGACAGTCTTCTCAGAAGGCAGCGTCTTCTGTTTTTTTTTTTTTGAACTGGTTTTTATTAATTTTTAAACTACACAAGAAACACAACACAACATGTAAGCAACATACAGGCGAGACTGTCCCAAATCCCCAACCCACTAAGCCTTGTGGCAGACCCTCGCAAGTGAAGAGTTCATTTAAAATAGTAATAAAGAACATCAACAACAAGAACAATAATAATAATAATAATGCACTCATATTTATACATACATGCACATATACGCATACAAGCAATAAGTTACAATTAATGCGTAAACGAGTAAAGAACAAATGGGGCGGGGGGGGGGCAGCATCTTCTGAGGGGCCGGCAAACCGTGTCCCCTCCTGCTGACAACTTTGCCCATCGTCACTATCCCGCTCAAACTGTGGCCTGCCGCATGGACTTCGACTCCCACTCCCCGAAAGTGACAATCGATGTTCCGAACACTTGTGCAGGGGAAATCTACACTTTTTTTTCAACTGAATTGGTATTGCCACAAAATACCAGAAACATGTGATTCCACTGGCCTGACACCTCTCTGTGTTCCCTAAATGCTTTGATGTTGCACTTCTGGTCCTTGATAGTCTTATTAGGTTCTTGCTTTGTTAGCTTGGGCATTCACTGGAAGCTCAGCCTAGCTGCACTTACTCCTAGCTTACTCCTAGCTGAAGCACTTACTCTTAGCTTACTCCTTGACACCACATATGCTTGTAATGTGCTATTAGCCTCACTTGTGCGTCACTTTGGACAACAGCATCTGCTAAATTTGTGAAATGTATTGTAAATGCAAACGCTAACAATAACTTTGCGGGCTATTATACTTCTGCATACACTACCATAGACCTTTTGCTAACGATAAGAAGGGACTCACAAAATGACGTACGCCCACCTAAAGGATTATTAGGAACACCTGTTCAATTTCTCATTAATGCAATTATCTAATCAATCACATGGCAGTTGCTT
>JAODKM010000002.1:2579052-2592194 GCA_026780845.1 Petrocephalus sullivani
CAATATGGGCCAACATTTCTAAAGAATGCTTTCAGCACCTTGTTGAATAAATGCCACGTAGAATTAAGGCAGTTCTGGAGGCGAAAAGGGGTCAAACACCGTATTAGTATGGTGTTCCTAATAATCTTTTAGGTGAGTGTATATTACCAAGCTGTTCTTTGCAAAGTATTCTTTCTGTTGAGAAACATTTCGTTTGGAGGATTCAAACCTCTGCCTCGGAAATGGCAAACAGATTATTTTTTTTTTTTTGTCAGATAGATAGTGGTTACATCAACACAGTGTACATGGCGGCAGGACACCTTAGGCGGTTTTGGACAGAGACACCCATGAAGAAATGCGCTAGCCGTCATTTGCGAAGAGGCAGGGCGGTGATTTAAACAGCAAACGAAGAGGAAGGAAGGAGAGAGGGAGGGGCAAAAATAGAGAAGTCAGCGGAGAGCAGAAGCTGTCACTCAGAAAGCTAGAGAGCGAGGCAAAACGAGAGGCAGAGGAAGACAGTGACTGAGGGCGACTGGGGAAATCGCACCGAACCAGGTGAAGGCCCGGCTTTCATCATGGCACCTTGGACAAAGACCACCGCAGAGAGATACGGCGTAGGTAAGTCTCCATCAGAGGCCCGAGTCGTGCCTGTTACACAGAGGCTACACCTTGTTATACTTCCTGTTAAACAGGATGTGGGCAGATGGAGGCCAACGGATCAGTTGTCTACTGAATCATGTTTGCAAAGATGATGAATATTGTTAGATCGATATTTAACTCGCAAAAAGCGCTTTAACCTTTAAAAACGCCGCAGAAGAGAAATGGCTCTGCACTCGGGCTAAAGCACGGATGTGATGAGACTTTAGAACCGGAACAGAGGAGGAATGGACTGGGTCTAATCCAGACTAGAGCCTGGGATAATCCACGCGCAGCACCGTTAGACCACAGCAGCACTGCACCCAAATCATGGAGAGTTTAGAGGCTTTCTGCAGCAATATGCAGGCCTCGGCAGGGATGTAGTTAGTAGAGGCAAGATCACCAGAACCCATTTGGTCCCAGAAGTTAGCTACGCTGCACGAGAAACCATGCTTACAGCAGACCAAGAGCTTGGACCCCAGCAAGATCTGTCTGCCTCTACTAAGCTGAAGTAAATTCAGTATCACTACTGATATTTAAAATATTTAGTTATAAAAATTTAAAATATTTAATAATAAAACTGGACCATCCCAACCAGGTAACCCCTACATCCTCCCCAGTGTTTCCTGTGATAGACTGACTCCAAGCTATGACCCTGGATTAGATCAGTGGTTATGGGGGTTAGGATCTGACTGGGCTCTGTGATGAAAAAAACAATGAATAAACATATAATAATTACTAAAAGTCAAGTAAAAGGTTAGGGAGCTAATATGAAGAGACATTAGTCTTGAAGATCAATAGTCCTGGTGCTTGTACAGATGAGAAATTATTCATCGTTTCTGCATCAGACACTTGAAGCAGTCGGAATGCAGACAGACAGAGAAATCATTGTAGATTTTTATGCTGAAAAAGCCTGGGGCTGCAGATTAAGTTAGAATAGATATGAAGGTATAAAGTATAAACAAATATTCATAGTGTAATGATGCTTAGAGTAAATGTAAGTTCTGCAGTGTGCTCATATTCACTGCCTATTCAGACAAGAGCAATCGCTTATATAATAATTAGCTTAGAAAATATCGACACAGCACTGATCCATTCATTTCAGTAGCCGCGTAGAGCTGTGCTCATCAGTAAGGCATGAAGTAGGAAATCTATAGCCACAGGTCACAGCACAAGTCATGCTCACAGGCAGACACACTGTAAGGGAGCTGGGGCCCCTTATAGCGCCACCCGCCCAGCCACTGGTCACTCGGCTCCCTGCAGACATCTCTGTGACCTATTAACCTTGGTTTGCCACATCCAGTGTTTTGATGCATGTCTCAATTGTGCGTAAATGAAATTGATCAAGTCTGAATATCTGAAAGGTGCCCGTTGTGCTTATGAAGTGTCCACCAAGATTGACTGTAGCCTGTTCGGCTTTAAAAGTATTTGCTTGTACCAGAATCTCTGCGGAAGCCCAATTAACGAGATTCAGTCAAGTGGAGCTGACGCATGTCTAATACGTAGGGCTGTTGAGGTAGCTGTGTACCCTTAAAAAATGGAAGAAAAACTACAGATTAGGTATGGTAATGCTTGGCAATTTTCCTTGGTGCTGTTCCTGCATGGCTATATGGTGATAGGAGTGGAGTTATTCATGGCGTGATTTTAGTGACATTCCCAGGATGAAGCTTGCCGTCACCTTGGAGCCACTCTCATCGGCTTTACCTTCCCCTGCGCGTCGCTGTACGTGTAGAACCGTTTGCCGGGAGGGCAGCGAGGAGGTTTGATGCCGCTCTGCTCGATGTACCCGGCAGTGTGAAATGGACACGGTGCAGCACCATAGAGGCACTTTGCCCATGCGAGTGGGAACAGAAGTAAATGGGGCCTGGTTCATATACAGGCCTCAGGGGCAGGATGTGAAATTGGCCTTCTGCTGCTCACATTTGCGGCGGCATTTCTGAGCTTTTCTCCAGCTTTTCTGTGAAGCTGCCTCGCGCAGAATCGATTTTTATAAGTTTGCCCTCGCCTTGTCCAGTCCTGACTGTTTTGAGCCGTAACCCTAACCCTACATAAAAATTGCACTAAAAATTAACAACATACACAAACCGTTGGTGGGTATTTCATGCATACTTATCCTTTCAGTTTTGTTTTCTTTTCAATGATTAACTGTTTTGTTCCCCCTTTTAATAGCCAGTGTGTTAGGCTGGAGTTTCCATTACCGGCCCCACGGGGTGACTGTCCCACTGACCTTCCAAAGAGTAGCACCCCTTGGTGCTAGAACTCAGTCAGGAACATCACGGTATCAAACTAGAACGATACCGGCATGCAAAGATAACTGGGAAATGTAAATTTAACTACTATTGCGTATTACTTACAGTTTTACTCTGTCGGCATGTTATTTGTACGATTCCTAGCATACGGATTAAATTTAGCATCATAATTTTTTTTCTCTTGTTTCTCTTTTTACACATTGATCAAGTGTGCGGTGAACGTTGAGCCTTTCTTTCTAACCCAGTTTAACGAAATATGCAATTTCCCGATTTTCTCACGGACACACTGATTATTCTAGTTTTTTTCTGTCACTGTGGGCATGAGCCGAGTTGTGGAGATTCGCACCTAATACGGAGTCGAAGCGGGTTTATTTCGGGCTGTCGCTGTCATACTGCGTACTGTGGAAAGCCGCCGATCGACTAAAACAAGGCGGAAGTGAGCGTCAAGGAAGTCACCAGTGAACCCCCCCCACCGCCCCAGCCCCGTACGGCGGCGTCCGACTGCGACCGCACGGCCGGGCATTAGACTGCTGGTCAGCTTTCGGCATTAGCCTCATGCGAGGACACTGCCAGCGTGCCATTGCTCACCACACCTTCTGCACTGGCTCAGTAAACACAACTTTTTTTTAAAGCAGACATTGTGTAATGAGCAGAGATAAGAAGTATGAGAAAATTGCCGCTCTGTGCATAATGTGGAAAGCGACCCCGGCATTAAAGATCAGCGCATGAAACGCTGCCCCCTTCAGGCAGAATTGTAAGTAATGAATAAGTACGAGCAGCTACGGTTACAAGGCAGGGAAGGACGCAAATGGGCTTCATGCTGACCGGGTAAGGACGAGGCAACTTCGACCTGAGACACACGAAAACAATTGCCCCCCTCTCCCCCTCTCTTTCTCCCAGTTAAATGGAATTTCAAAGCAAATGGAGAGAAGCACCTATCTCTGGAGATTGGGGATACGGTTCAGATCCAGGAGTCGTGCGAAGGTAAACCTGGGAAGAAGATTAGTAGATAAATTGGCAATTTCAAGGAGAAGGAATAGATTTAAAATCTTATTCTAAATGTCTTTTCAGTCCTTTAATACTCTGAAACACTTCACCACATTATTGTGAGTGGTTTCTATGAGATATATATTTTACATCTATTATTATATATTATCATTAATTATTTACAGATGATTATATGGGATCATTTATTATTTACAGTTGTGTTGAGATTCCAGTGTTTGGGATGAAGATTTTTTGATTAAAAGAGACTATTTTTGTTGCAGGGTGGTACAGAGGCTACCTGACCAAAGACAAGACTCAACAGGTGAGCTGGTATTATGGTCTTCTTCCTGTGCGGGCTTGAAACACAATGCAGTTTCTTCCTGGATCCCTTCCCATGCTCATACTGATAGCACACTCAGTTAGTGATCTGTTACTGCTTCATTGAGTAAAGCCCATATTTGTATAATGAGAGACACATCTCCTCCCTCCCCAGGGTGTGTTTCCCGCCTGTGTCGTTCAGCTGAAGGAGGTGATCATTGAGAATCATGGGTAAGTAACACTGCACTGAGGAGGCTGAAGCATGAAAAGAACTAGTCTCACATCTGCACATCTTTTTTAAACTTTAAACATTTGAAGACCGCATTGCTTCCCTGTCGTAACATTTCAATCCATCCTTAAAGCTCGCTAATATGAGCTGAGGTTTCAGAATTTTAAACTATTTTGCTGCCCATAGATCCAGCCATTTGCAGTCCCGTATCATCTACGGGTTTGTGTGAAATTTACAGAACAATTGAGAACATTTTTAACGCCTCAGTAATACAATGAGATAGCAGGACAAGTATATGTGAAATGTGAAATGTGAATATTCCCTATTACATCATATATTACATGTAATAATTATATATATATGCATACATAACACTACATATGAAATGAAGAATATCTATTACATATAACCTATTACATATAATTATTTGATTAAATCGCATCATCAGCATTAATCGAAGTACATCCTCTGCTTTGCACATGAAGCTCCTGTTCAGCAAACGTTCATCTCCTTAATCTGCTGAGTGCCATTGTCTCCTTCAAACGCCTCTTTCCCCCTAAAGCCCCCCCCCCACTCCGATTCCCCTGAATCGCGCTGTCGTAAAACGCCGCGTTCTATCATCATTTGATACCTCTCCAGCGCACTGCTCTCGCCCGCGGCCTCACTCTCGCGAGCCGTGCGGCCTGGTGCCACCGGGCCCTGCAGTGCCTCGTATCACCTGAGGGCGCGCCCTCATCTCAGGGAGGCCTAATGCGGGTCGCGCCTGCTGCCTCCGGCTAGTCAGCCGTGCCTTTCATATCCTTATCGCCTCTTCTCAGTCTGCCTGCGCTCGAATTGTCCAACTACATCCATTCACCTGCCTTTTCTATCACTTACTCATCCTACGTGTTATTTTGCCTACAGAATACAATAATTTTTCAAGCCCAGTTAATATGCAAACGTCTTGGACGCATTTCTGCATGTCATCTATGTTAAGAAATTCCACTGTCTGGTTTTGGGAAATTATTAATGTAACAGGGTTGCTCCATGAAAATTTGTGTTTGCCTCTAGGGGGCAGGAGAGAGTGACGTCTGCAGAAATGCCTTTGGTGAAGGAGGTGACCACCACCTTACGAGAGTGGGGAAGCATCTGGAAACAGCTATATGTTGTAAGGACTAAGTACCGAAAGAATATATATATTTTTTGTAATATATAGCTAAATGAGAAAAGGATAGCATGCCATTTGTCTGTATAACCACTCCTTGTTTAGAAAATGAATTTGTTCCAGTGACCAGGTCGTTAAGCTTAATGGTCCCTAAGTGAAAATTACAGCAGCCTCGGCGTGACCGCCACTTCTGCCTTCTGTACTCAATTTCTTTTATTTCTCACGAAGTGGACATTTTTAACAACATTTTATACGTTCTATTTCAAAGACCTCTGTAACTCTGTGAAATCTGGTCGTAAATGTGCACATTGGTAGGAAAATGGATTTCTTTATTACTGTCGTATTTGGGAACGGTTGCTAAATGAGGTAGCTGCTAAATGAGGACGTATATTGTCGCCTAATGGTTTCTCCTCCTCTTTATTTCTAAGCCAATCCAAAGCAGCATCTGTTTTGATGACATCATACTGTCCCCTGCCCAGGCCAATCAGAAAGACCGGGTGGCTCATGTACGGCGCCTGATGTGGGAGCTGATGGAGTGGCGTTCCCAGCTACTGTCAGGCACCCTGCCAAGTGATGAATTCAAGGAGCTGAAACAGAAAGTGACCTCCAAAATCGACTATGGAAACAAGTACAACAATGCTTCAGCTTATTCTCACTCTCTCTGCCTCTCCTTATTCTCCAGCCATTCCTTCTCCGTTCCTTCATGAAGATCAAACTCACATCAGTATTTCTGGAATTATATGGCTTTAATTAAAAAGCATTTCCCTCCGTGTCACAGGGGGAGCACAATGGAAACAAAATAGTACTTAGAAATGTAGACATTAATTTGTGGGAAGTTAACAGATTGCCTCGATTGCAGGATTCTGGAATTGGACCTTGTTGTACGGGATGAGAATGGGAATATAATAGACCCGGACAAGGCCAACGTCATCAGCTTGTTCCATGCCCATGAAGATGCCACCGCCAAAATCTCTGAACGCATTAAAGAGGACCAAGTGAGTTGGACCTGGAGGAAGGAAAAAGATTTTAAAAGAAATTAATGTTGCATCACAGGATCTGCATCCCTACAAAATAAATCCCGAGGAGATCATTCAGAATCTGGGGCTTACAATTGATTTCGGACCCGTAGTGGAATTGGCACACTAGTGGGCTCTTTCTTGATAAAATAAGTGTATTGATGTGATATGGCAGATAACTCTTCTCTGTCTGCTTCCTGTGTCTAGATTGGCTATAACAGCAATATTTCCCACCTCCTATCAGTCTAATGTGCAGGCAGATCATTCTGGGATCTCGGCTCGGATCCAGCTGTCTCCCACCCACAGTCTGTATGTGTTCGTCCGCAACTTTGTTTGCCGCATCGGGGAGGATTCGGAGCTATTTATGTCCCTGTACGACCCCAACAAGCAGGCCATCATCAGGTCAGGAGGAGTCTCTGTCCGATATGCCTTTCTGTCTCTGCCCTGTGTGCTGGTGGTGGACCTGGTTTTACACAGAGAGCCTTAGCGTCACTTTGTTTGGACAGGATCCCTGATATTTATCCCAAAGCATGGAAGAATCACCCATGTAAAGCACCTTGGGATAAATTGAACTGAATTGAATTGAAAAATCTTTTAAGATTGGGGTCAGTTGTTTTCTGTTGCTGTATGTTTTGAAGCCTAACCCCTTCACCACAGCCTTCTTTTACAACCCCTAAACAATAATATTGTCATTGTATTAAACATTTGTTACTGGAACATTATTATAACACTGTGCTTCATGCTTGCTTGTTTTGCTTACCTCCTCTGCCCATCCAGTGAGAACTATCTAGTGCGCTGGGGGAGTAAAGGATTCCCGCAGGATATTGATATGCTGAACAACCTGAAGGTGGTCTTTACTGTAAGTTATCAATAAGGGCCTGCATTCACCTAACAAACAAGTGAACTGTTCCCATTTCTTTGTAAGGTACTCCTGATCTTCTCCCACTCAGTATGGCTTTCTAATGGTATATGACACTGGCTTCTTACTCTCCCTGGCCTGGTTCTCGTTACTTTACTGGCACAAACAGTATCATGGGAACTACTACCAAATGAAGCATAGTTGAAACTCAAGCAGCGATGATGTAACCAACATATAGAGCAGGGTTCCCCAGGTCCAGTTCTGGAGGGCCAGTCTGCAACACAGTGTCCAGATTTTCTTGCTCTGACACAGCTACTAAACCTGGTAATTAGGTGATTAGTATGTGTCTGAGTATGGAAATCTGCAAACTGTATTGCAGACTGGCCCTCCACGACTGGACCTGGGGAACCATGATAGTTCCAAGTCGAGAGACTGACATGTATTGTGTGTTACACGCTGTAGGATCTGGGGAACAAGGACCTGAGCCGGGAGAAGATCTACCTGATCTGTCAGATCGTGAGAGTGGGGCGCATGGACCTTAAGGACAGCAACAAGAAGTGTACCTTAGGTCTGCGGAGGCCGTTCGGGGTGGCAGGTGGGTCCCCGTTGAGGTTCCCTGGTTTTCATATCTCAGATGTCAGCTATGCCTTTAAATATCGTGTTCAGTGTCAGGTCCAGTTCTGCACTATGCTGCCCCCTTGTACAGAATCTCCTCCTGCCATTTTTTCTGTCCGTCTCTGCCTGCAGTGATGGACATCACCGACATCATTAAGGGGAAGGTCGAGTGCGATGAGGAGAAGCAGTACTTCATCCCTTTCCATCCGTAAGGCTGACACTCTCTTTCTTCCCTCTATTATTTTTCTCCCTCTCTTTCGTCTCTTCCCTTCTTCCTCAGCTTTCAGTCTCTGTCTTCTCTTTCCTCAATCACCCTCTCATTTTCACTCATTTTTTCCTCCCCCCCTCCCTTCCCATCTGCAATCTATCCTCCACCCCCTCTTGGTATTCCCCTTCCCTGTAATCTGTTCCTCTCACTCTCTATCACCCCCCCATCTGTCCCCAGTCACTTCAAGGGCCTCTCCGGTAATTAATGAACAGGGTTAGGTAATGGGATTACCACGGTTGAGCTTCCCGTCTGTAATGCACTTCTAGTGTGAAATACATATTTCGTTGTATTTAATCAATGGCTGTTTGAACCCGGTTTCCGTCTGTCTGCAGTATCATGGCGGAGAATGATTTTCTGCACTCGCTGCTCAACAAGGTGACAGCTTCACGCGGAGACAGTGGAGGTCAAGGTTGTCAGCTCTATTACGTCAATGCAAACAGCAGTTATAGAAAGGTCTCAGGTTTCTGAGCAGTGATATGTATGTAGTATGAACGTACAAGCCAGCCTTTTTGGTATTTCTTGGATCTGAGTCAACATTGGACCAATACATTTTGTAAAAGTAACTTATTATTATTATTCCTATTTTCTTTTTCCACTCACCCAAACCCACACCCTGAACCTTCACCACTAAGCATTGTTCCTGCTCTCTGTCCAGGGCTTTGGGTCACCATGAAGGCCCTGGTTGGGGATATGGTACAGATTCGGAAGGAGTATCCGCACCTGGTGGACCGCAGCACCGTGGTGGCCCGAAAACTGGGTTTCCCTGAGATCATCATGCCCGGAGATGTGCGCAACGACATTTATCTGACGCTCTGCTGCGGGGACTTCGACAAGTACAACAAGACCACACAGAAGAACGTGGAGGTCATCATGTGGGTGTGTGACGAGGAAGGAAAGGTGGTGCCGGTGAGTGCCGGATGCAGCCTGGGTTGCTTTAGGAGACGAAATGGCAAAGGATAACCAAGGTCCAAACCTGAGGGGCGGAGCTAGTGGAAATAAGGGGAGGGGCTTCTGAAAAACAAAGCCAGTATTAACAGAGAACAGAGATACGGCTGAAGTGGACCAAATGGTGGAAAAGAGGTCCTTAGGTGATGCCTTGTACTGCACTACTGCTAATACAATACAATTCCTTGCGTTTCTGGTGTTTTACTGAACAACAAATTTTTATTCCTTCATAAAGTTGGATATTTCAATTGTACCTTGCAGAAGATACTGTGGCAGGGATTTTCCATCTCCTCCAGCTGATGACCTTTAGCTTTCTCACAAAGCCTGCCACTACCCACAGGGACCGGGACACGTGAAATTATATGTCAACCAGCTAATTTGTTTCTGCTCTCATTCCACATTTTATATCTTTTGACAGAAAATGATGCTGCATGGGAATGGTTGATTTATTACATAATTTGTTTATTTATTAAGTTTTAACAGCTTTTTCGCTTGTGCATCTCATAGCAAAAAACGTACCCAACCAAGGTGAGTTGAAAAGAGAAATCAACTAGAACACCAATTAGGGATATTTTGCTTGGATAAAAAATGTTTGTAAAAATTGCATAGCAAAATGATTAAACATCATTCAGTGGTCTCCAGGTTTGAACCAGCGGAGCCAATATGAAGCTTCTCTTTGTTTCTGCAAGTTTTCATAGTGAAAGTGTATTGATAGATCCTTTGTCAAGGGGCATGCAACCATATTCTGTGACAGAAGTGTAAATCCACCCCAACCCTGTCTCAGATATAGTCAGGATACCCAAGGCAGTGTCTCTGAGTACCAAGCATATATCTTCTTTTGTCATACTGTTTCTGGGGAGCTCGCTGACAGCCAGCTCAGATGGTATGAGATTCAGGACCATTGCTTGCTGGTTTAATTTTCCATGGGTGACTACTATATTTCACACCCTGTAAACTCTGCGTGGGATTAAAACCTCATCCATCAAGCACAAAAGATGTCTCGCCTCCCAGATCCTGAAGGGCTCTTCATCAACCCCCCCCATCCCCAGTATGTGAGGTGATATGGGGCAAGCCATCAGTGGTTCCTTGGGCTCTGGGTCACCCAGTTCTCTTCTTGTCCCAGAATTCCATCTGCCAAGGAGCAGGAGACCGGCCTGTGAGCGAGTATAAATCTGTCATCTACTACCAGGTGAAGCAGCCACGCTGGATGGAGACCTTCAAGGTGAGAGAGATGAGGGAGCAGGAAGATAGGGATATTAGAGAGCAAATCTGATTGGAGAAATTGTAAATGTAACTGGTCTGGAGTGTGAAAGTAAGAAGCTTGAGAAACAAGAATGGCAGATGGGTGAGAAGGCGTTTTTCCAGCTGGGTGAAAGGACATTGCAGTGGGTATTACAACAGATCACTACCAGCACTCTCAGCATCCTGTAGTATTATAAATGGATGCTGGGTAGTTTTTGAAAAGGAGTTGGTGGGTCGTCACTCTAAGTTAATTGAAGCATTGCAGTTGTGCATTTGCGTAAACGGAATGTTTATTCGAGAACTAATCCATTACATGAAAAGTGGTCACGCTGTCAGTTCTCAGGCAACGTGATCACTTCTACCGAACAGTAATTGGAGGCTTGTCCTCCTGTCCTTTCCAGCTCATTTCCTCAGGAGCTGGAATCGTACAAGAGTAGAATGTCAAGTGTTTGTTGTTTCTGCTTTCTGAGTTTGCTGGCTGTGCCACAGCTGTCCTGGCCTGTTCCTCTCGGTCGAGAACGGGGACACGTGTGTAATAAGTCTTCCCGCTGATTAGGTGGCCGTCCCCTTGGAGGACATGCAGCGGATACACCTGCGCTTCATGTTCCGCCATCGTTCCTCCCAGGAATGTGAGTTTTCCCCTGGCCTCCCCATGACCACGTGGTCATTTTTCCTGAATGTAGTGAATGCCTATCTGGGGCTAGGTGGAGTGTGGCTCTGCAGATTCAGATGCTATGGCTCAGCAGGTTCAGATGCTATAGCTCAGTAGGTTCGGATGCTATGGCTCAGCAGGTTCAGATGCGATGGCTCTGTAGGTTCGGATGCTATGGCTCAGCAGGTTCAGATGCTATGGTTCAGCAGGTTCATATGCCATGCCTCAGTAGGTTCAGATGCCATGGCTCAGCAGGTTCAGATGCTATGGTTCAGCAGGTTGAGATGCCATGGCTCAGTAGGTTCAGATGCCATGGCTCAGCAGGTTCGAATGCTATGGCTCAGCAGGTTCAGATGGTATGGCTCAGTAGGTTCGGATGCTATGGCTCAGCAGGTTTAGATGCTATGGTTCAGCAGGTTCAGATGCCATGGCTCAGTAGGTTCAGATGCCATGGCTCAGCAGGTTTGGATGCTATGGCTCAGCAGGTCTGGATGCCATGGCTCAGCAGGTTCAGATGCTATAGCTCAGTAGGTTCGGATGCTATGGCTCAGCAGGTTCAGATGCTATGGCTTAGTAGGTTCGGATGCTATGGTTCAGCAGGTTCAGATGTTATGGTTCAGCAGGTTCAGATGCCATGGCTCAGCAGGTTCAGATGCCATGGCTCAGTAGGTTCAAATGCCATGGCTCAGCAGGTTCAGATGCTATGGCTCAGCAGGTCTGGATGCCATGGCTCAGCAGGTTCAGATGCTATAGCTCAGTAGGTTTGGATGCTGTGGCTCAGCAGGTTCGGATGCTATGGCTCAGCAGGTTCAGATGGTATGGCTCAGTAGGTTCGGATGCCATGGCTCAGCAGGTTCAGATGGTATGGCTCAGCAGGTTCGGATGCTATGGCTCAGCAGGTTCAAATGCTATGGCTCAGTATGTTCAGATGCTATGGTTGAGCAGGTTCAGATGCTATAGCTCAGCAGGGTGTTTTGACCATTAGGCCCTTAAACTAGGCCCAAAAATGTATGTCGTGTTGCATAAAAGCTGCTGAAAATGTGGCTTGTAAACTTGTGTTTTTAATTGCTCCGTAGCAAAAGACAAGAGTGAGAAGAACTTTGCCATGGCGTTCGTGCGTCTGATGAAGGACGATGGGACAGTGCTTCAGGATGGATTTCATGACCTTGTGGTCTTCAAGGTCAACTCTTAATGTTCATGTTGCTATCTGGGCAGTGTGCATATTCAAACCAACCCAAAGACGGTGTGCGAGAAAGTTGGTCCTTAGCCTCAACACCATCTCTTTACAGGGGGACAGCAAGAAAATGGAAGATGTGTCCTCGTACCTGTCTCTACCCTCCACCCGCACACACGGGGAGAACCACAAGGGGGGAACATTGATGCGACACCCGAGCAGTGCTGGAGGACTGTCAGTCAGCTCCAGGGACAGCTTCACCATATCTACGCTGGTGTGTTCCACCAAGCTCACGCAAAACGGTGAGCGAGTCTGTGTCTGTGCACGTGCCCCTGCTGCTGGAAACTCACAGGTGGTGTGTAGGCTCTGTGGATTAGGACTGCGAGCCAGAGGTCACCAGTTCGAGCCCTGTGGCCGGAAGTGTGATTTCAGCATTGGGCCCGTGAGCAAGGCCCTTAACCCCATCTGCTGAGCCTCGTTCTCAGTTGTATGTCGCTGCGGACAGAGGCGCCTGCTAACTGAGCATGGTGTGTTTGTGTTATAGCCTTTCCGGACTCATAGTGAAGGCTGTGCATTTGTTGCCCCCTTTGCTTATGTAAGTTTATATATTTTTGTATGTCGGACATGTTTTTTTTATCTGGTGTTGCTTCTGTACAGTCGGGCTGCTGGGACTCCTGAAATGGAGAACATGCCCACAGCACCTGAAGGAAAACCTGGATAAGCTCAAGATGATTGATGGAGAAGAAGTAGTGAAGGTGAGGGTAACAGTGGGAACCCCTCCCCCCGCCCCCTCTGGAGCGCAGTGAGCCGCCAGCCTGCGCTGGGCCTC
>JAODKM010000002.1:2606258-2629220 GCA_026780845.1 Petrocephalus sullivani
GACAGGGAGGCAAGGGTGTCCGGTTCGATGGCCGCGGGGTTCGGGCCCGGCTGGTGGAGGGGGATGTGGAGCTGTTGGCTTCATCGGACCGTGACCTCCAACTCGGGCGGGGGCAGGCCGCAGCTCACTTAGAACGCCTGCATGACGCCTTATTGGGCCTTACCTCTTATCAAAGGATTGATCCCGGGTATCCAATTAGCTTCTCTGGTTCAACCTTTATGTCGGGCTAAATCTTGATCTACTGTTAAATGAATAGGAAATTGACTTGTCTCACTGGTTCCGCTGATAAAGTAATACAACTAGCTTTCAGCTCAAGGCATCTCGTGCTCTAATGGTATGACGGATGAGGTGACGAACCAGGGACGCGCTAAGTAAGAGGAAATCTATAGGCTGCTCGCTGAGTTTCAAATCGTTGTCATTATCGAATTCCCAGCTAATATGCACACTGTATCCTGCATGCACAGGGGCCACCCCAATTCCCAGAGCGAGAGAGAAATATGTATTTTAAGAGAAATGATTTTTGTCTTACATCTCAAAGAGCGGTGCACACATGCAGTGATAGATGAATGACTCCTCTATCAGTCTGTCATCCTTCTGCATATTATATTGACTCCCCCAACAGGGTTGTCCTTGGGTTAACATGTACATGACTCGGAACTAAAGATGTTTCAACAACATCGCTTTTCCCCCTGCTGCTCGCGGCCTTGCCTGCTGTTCCGTAATATTTTCAGCCGAGAATCGATTCCTCAGATTCACGTCTCGCTGCACTGCCAAAAACAAAGGTCTGTCAACATTTTCGCCGAGGCTTGCCTACTACACTGACAAGTCAGGCTAATATTATTATAGCCTCTCTCTCTTTCTCACATACACACAAACTGAGAAATAATGTAAGGCGTATAACATGAGGGCATTCCCGAGAAAGAGAGGGAGAGAGATGTGCTTTATGGTCATTGCATCTTGTATAAATCATGTCCGCACGTGTGGCATGCAGTACAGTCTGACAAATTAAACTGCACGGATGAGGCAGCAGAGTAAGAACATTGTGAATATAGTGGGAAATGCGGGAAGAGCAGGAAATGACCACCGATTTCTGAACTCTGTCTCCGGATTTGGAGAATGTCAGACTGGCTTAGCTCAGTGTTGGGAATAGACTATGCGTCACACGCACTCGCATGTACAGGCATTTCCTCAAAGAGGTGCTCGCTCAGACACCGTCGAATTCTCAGGTCGAGAAGAGTTATGGAGTTCTACTCAGAGTAATAATCCTGCTCCTGATGTCTTCCAGGGAAACACCTTCAAGCACATAGAAGATGTCGTGGCCACCCTTCTGAGGCCCATAAACAACACGGTCATCATCATGGGCCGAGAACATCCTCTTATTGTAAGTTTCTCAACGGCATTCTGTCCTCGTCATTTCCGGTGCTCTTCAGCCAGCTCTGCCTCCGTAATCTGCCTGACTCGGGATCTAGTGAGACCCCACCCACTGATTCAACCAGCCAATCGAGTGGGGCCGGGGTAGGAATGGGGTGGAGTCAGACCAGAACGAGGTAGCCTGGTGCCTTCTGTTTTACACTTAGCCAGGTCAGGTGATTCGGGAGAGACCAGGTGCACTCAGAGTGAGGTTAAGGGTTGCCAAGTGCAGGGAATATTTAAGTACGCATAGGACACGATCAACAGGGCCTAACTCAATGAGCAGTTTGTCTCCTAAACCCTACAGCAAAGCATAAAATTCACAAAAAGTAAAAATGCCAAAAGTCAAAGAAATGAATGGACAGTCCTCACTAATATAGGAATACAAATGTGTGTGTGTGTGTGTGTTAGCATCATGGGTGGCCCTAGACCCTATTTAGGGGGGCAGCCCACCCATTTTTTCTCTCAGGGCCCCTGAAAAGTATTTTTTTTCGAACCATCTAGTGATGGTTTATTCCTTAAGTGGGCTGAACACCACTAAGGGTCAAGTCCTAGAATCGCCCCCTCCCCAGTCAGTGTCTATGCATGTGTGTCCCTGAATGCTTTGGCACACACGCGTCTCGTCTCCGTGCCCATACGCACGTGCATGGGCATGAGTGCGTGCGTCTGGAATATTACAGGGAGGAAATGAGAAATGGAAATGAGAGTGATAGGCCTCCGAGGGACGCCCGCCCGGCACGCCGACGTGTCAAAGTTTTCAATTTAGTAGCGGATATAGTGGGAGAGCTGTATGAAGTGCTTTGCGGCGAGGTGCCGTGCTTCCTCACACACACACACACACACACACGCACACACACACACACACACACACATGCAGCATGCGCACACAACTGGACAGGCAATAAAATGCGATAAAGGTGAATAAATACATGACTGCTAATTGAAAATACACTTTATTTGCTTTTATAGATTCAGGGCTAACAAATAATGGAGTGTGAGGGAGTGGCGAGTTGCGGGATGCTCTGTCATGGCGATCGTAATGCAGACCGTTTAAAAATAAACTTCTGGTTATGTAAACGCTGTATAAATGCGGGACGGTTATATTGTTCAGTCTCTATGTGTTTTAAGTGCTTGTATTATAGTTACTAGATATGTGCACCTCTGTGGGACACAGCTAATACAACACCATACAAAATTGTAGATGGTCATGTATTTCTGAGGTGGGGCAGCTATTCACTTTCTCAACAACAAATGTGGGGGTGAGGGGGGTGCAGACCCATTGTCCTAAATATACACCTTTGCAAGTGTATTGCATGTATAAGGTGCAATCCCCACTCTCGAGTGAGCAGATCTAGGGAACAGAGCAGAGTAAAAGAAGGATGTGGAGAGGGCAGAGAGAGAGGAAGAGAGACAGAAAAGATGTCAGGGATGATAGGGTTGGGGCACCTGACTGGATGTGCAGATGAGTAAGGGGAGACAGGTCTTTGACTGGAGTGGAGCAGCAGAGGTATCATACCGATAAGAAAGCATATACTGACATTGTACCTGCAGAAACATAAGTGAAGCCGCGATTTCCTCGTTACCAGGGGCCTTTAACCGGCCGCCTTGCCATGGGAGGGTGTGAGTCTCGTTTTATTTCAGTCACTAGTGTGATTAAGTAAAAACGACAGGCCACATCTCTGTAATAAGGAGGCATCAATCAGCCAGACAGCCGTCCCTTTCCAAACCTCCGCACCTTGCTGCCGTGTTACCATGGCCAGTAGACTGCAGAGCAGAAGATACATTTAATACCCTACATTTTAAGACCCTCTGCACCACCTTCATGATTGGTAGCTGCAGAGCAGTGGCTGTGTGTGTGTGAGTCCCTCTACACCACCTCTGTGGTCAGCAGTCTGCAGAACAGCGGCTGCATGTGTGAGACCCTCTGCACCACCTTTATGATCGGTAGCTGCAGAGCAGTGGCTGTGTGTGTGAGTCCCTCTACACCACTTCTGTGGTCAGCAGTCTGCAGAACAGCAGCTGCATGTGTGAGACCCTCTGCACCACCTTCATGATCAGCAGTCTGCAGAGCAGCAGCTGTGTGTAATACCATCTGCACCACCTTCATGATCGGCAGTCTGCAAAGTAGCAGCTGTGTGTGTGAGACAATCTGCACCATCTTTATGATGGGCAGTCTGCAGAACACTAGCCATGTGTGTAATACCCTCTGCACCACCTTAATGATCGGCTGTCTGCAGAGCAGCAGCTGTGTGTAATACCCTCTGCACCACCTTCATGATTGGCAGTCTGCAGAGCAGCAGCTGTGTGTAATACCATCTGCACCATCCTCATGATTGGCAGTCTGCAGAGCAGCAGCTGTGTGTAATACCCTCTGCACCACCCTAATGATCGGCTGTCTGCAGAGCAGCAGCTGTGTGTAATACTCTATGCACCACCTTGATGATTGGCTGTCTGCAGAGCAGCAGCTGTGTGTAATACCATCTGCACCATCTTCATGGTTGGCAGTCTGCAGAGCAGCAGCTGTGTATAATACCCTCTGCACCACCTTCATGATTGGCAGTCTGCAGAGCAGCAGCTGTGTGTAATACCATCTGCACCACCTTCATGATTGGCAGTCTGCAGAGCAGCAGCTGTGTGTAATACCATCTGCACCATCTTCATGATCGGCTGTCTGCAGAGCAGCACCTGTGTGTAACACCATCTGCACCACCTTTATGACTGGCAGTTTTCAGCACATTGGCTGCATGTGTGAGATCCTCTGCACCATCTTTATCATCAGAAGTCTGCAACTGACAACTGCAGCATGATTAGGATGCAGCGCACAGACTGCACGCCTCTTCTCTATGTGACACCGTAATGGTTATTCAATGCAATCTCTCCAGTACTCCATATCTCACAAGTGTCCATCACTCTCCCGGCAATGGAGGCTTGTGCCGTCCAAGGAAAGGAGGTGGATTGTTCATTTCTCCATGTGACCGCAAGGATTACAATGATTATGACCGGCCAGAGGCAGTCTCTCTTGTATCGTGTAGCAGTATGGTGAGCATGTGGAAGACAGCTGGGGACACTTGGAGGTCCAGGAGCACATTATCCTTTCTGGAAAGCATGACGTGGGGCAAACCGATTGGACAGGAGATCAGGAATTCAGGAGAGAATCATCTGCAAGAGACTGTGAGATTCTGCCTTTCCATCACAGATAGTGGAAGCCTCCCCCACAGCCACTGAAATCATAGGCCAGTTGGGGTTTAGAGCCACCAAAAGCACTTCCTCCTTAGCTTCTTTACTTTGTTCTTGTAGCTGGTTATTGGAGGAACAGGAGGTTCTAGACCTGGAATGTCATACTCCCTCTCAAGGGTTTCCAGAACACCCTTGAAACGGTCCTCCTGCAGGCGAAAGTCATGTTCCACGCTGTGGAAGAGCAGAGACGTGACACCGTTCACTCATTTCCACATACATTCAGAGCGTGATGTGTGCCAGTATGTAGGTGTGTACAGATGTCTGGGACTTTATCTTGGGAATATGTAAGGCAATGAGATACGTGCCGTGCGGTTCTGTGTGTCTGTGTGGAGCTGTGCCTGGATAGGAATGAAACAGAAGAAACCAAACGAATCGTGTGTGTAGAGAATATTTTGTAACGGAAATTAGGAAAACTGGGAGTGCAGCAGAAGTGCCTGCCGGATTACGGGTGCGAGACCCCGGCAGCAACTGAAACATACTTAACGACATCTTGAACTCGTCATGCAGACGACAGAATGAGAGGGAGACGGAATGAGTAAACGGGACGAGATTACCAGAACATGAGATGGGGAAATCAATGAAATGGGGAAAATTGCGGTTATGTAGATGAGGAGGAGCAACAATAGAACAAATGAATAAATCATCCACCAACAGAGAGCAAATCCCTTATTAATGCATGGAGACCCAGACAGCGTGAGAAAGGGGGCACATGCCGACCCGAGCCTGCAGGGAGGGGACTATTAGTATTCTTTGGTATGAATGTGTGTTTGTCATTTCTGTCATTATGATACAGCCTCATTACTTACTATAGGGTCAGTGTCGCTAATGGTTCTGACTGGAGCCTCTACCTGATTAGCTCCAGCGGGTCTTAAAATTAATTGGGGACGACTCAGCCGTCCAGAAGCGTATTTAGGAGCGTCTGGTGTGTGAGTCTGGTCTGGGTTTTGTATACAACATTCCCTGCAGTCCTCAAAGGGTGTTTGTGCATGTGTGTGTGTGTGTGTGTGTGTGTCCTAGCAGTAGATGGGCTTTTCAAGGTCTCCAGATTGGCTCAGCACATCATTTCCTTCTGTCGATGTTCCACTTCATCTCGTCTTTGCACATTAATTCAAATTGACCGGCCGAAATATCTCTGGACCGCCAGCATCAAACTCTCATTTTCCACTGGAAAATAATTAAAGAGCAGCCCCTTTGACAATCCGGCCTTCCCACACACATGCTAATAATCTTTGTCTTTTGCTTTTGTTCAATCTCACGGTGCTTGATACGAACAAACAAAAAAAATGTGCTTTTATTCTTGGTAAATTAGTAAGCAATATATCGTCTCTTTGAATATTCAGAAATATGTTACACAAATGTATGTGCGCATCAGTTTAGAAGTGAAGGCTTGTCTGTGCTGGCAGGTGTGTGTATGTGTGTGTGTGTGTGTCTGTCTGTCTTTCTGTCTGTCTGTCTGCTGACGTGAGTGTTTCTGTGTGTATCATGCGATGAACTGACATTCTGAATGCGTGCATTTGAAATAATCATTCTGCACCGAATTGCTGAAAGCAGATGGAGAAATAGATGGGATGTGACAGGGAGACCGGAGAAGTCAGGAAAGACTAGAGCAGCAAAATGTGGGACAGGAAAGAAAAGGCGGCTTTGAGGAAGAAACGTCTTAAGCAATCGCCTTTGAGAAAGGGAAGGAATATCATGAATGATGATGCAGAACAGACATCTGCAGTCTGGATGGCCATCAGACAGAGAGCACAGGTAGAGGCTGAATGCTCATGGGGGTGGAGGTGCGTGTATCTGACATGCATGTTTGCAGGTTTCAGTAGCTACCTGTAGATGATGCAGGCCATGGTTTGGCACGTGGAGCAGTTGTTCAGGTCTTGTCCGGTCCTGTAGGAACGCCGGCTGTCGCAAAAACAAGGCGAGAGAAGCAGACTGAGTTGCCAGCAGTGAGGACAGACATTTTCTCCCACATATGCTCACACAGACACGCATAGCAATCACTGAACGGCACGCCCCCACGCTCGCATTCAGAAACGCTGCGAATAAAGACCTTAATTACGCAGCTCATGCAGTAATATTTACTGGGTTAGTTACGTTAGAATTTCTTCCATTTAGCGAGGGGGACTTGACAGTGAAAGAAAGGGGATGTAAGTAAGGGAGATTTTAAAGGGGGGAGAGGGAGAAAACAGGACAGAGATGGAATGGGGGGGTGAGGGGCCGTGGGATGGGGAAGAGAGGGAGACGAGGGGAGGAGAAAGCTTCTGAGGCTTAGATTTAGGGAGAAAAGGGGATGGGAGAGTGGAGAAGAAGAAGAATTTTCCCTAAGATCAAGCTAAAAACAAGAACAAGCCACACAGGGGGTGGGGGCTGATGTTACCATGGGGACCGTGGAATGGAGGCGCCGTGGAGAAACGTAGTTGTGGGTTTGGTGCGGGAGGTGCGTTCTGGAGAGGGTGGAGGCAGGTGTGTCACATGCCACTCAGCGCAGTCACTGCTTCCTTTTAAGGATCCCGCACAGTCCCGCACTTACCCCACACACTTAGGGTTGTGGTCAGTCTCCTGACCGCTATTGGACCCGGAAACAGTGTGGGATGTCATCTGACGCCACTGTGCTTAAACATCCATGGGTAAATGATTGATTTAACTAAATGATTGATTTAATCGTCAAATTATACTGAGCTTTGACCCTGCCCCTAGGTATTTCACAAAGAACTTCATTTGCTTTGTGCATACATTATATTAAAATATAATGTATTTTTAATATAATGTGTTATAGTCTAAATTAATCTCAGGAAAATAGCACGTAGGCCAGCTTGCTGTTACTGTATTTAGGCAGATTGAATTTGTTTGTGAACATTGTTAGAATGCGACTGCCATATCATTAAAAAGGTGACAGCAACGTTTCTGAGAAAATTAAGCTCTTGCAGATAAGTTTTTCTTATATTCTAGTTATTTTATTTATAAGTGTCAGTTGCATACTTCATTGATTACAGAAGCCTAATTCTGTGGGCTTCCCAAATGGCTGATATGTAAGTAACGTACCATAGGAGACAAAAAAAAGATCAGAACTATTCTTTTTGTACACTGAGGTCTGTCTGGTAAAATTGCTAGATTTTCCTGATCGTTGGAGATTTATGTTGCAGATCCAATGAGTGACCAAATGTCTGGTGGCATCCATATATAATGAGAGTTAGACAGCGGAGCGCCGTGTCTCCCTCTGCATACAGCCATGTGGCCTCCGGCTGCATTGTTTTGGGATAAGCATACGTTTTCCCGCCCTGTCGCTGACTTTTGAGCAAACACAGTTGTGCCCATTGAAGGGTAAGACAGCAAAAGAAAATGATCTGTGTAGCGAAATCAAAGCACGCCTAAAGAGGCTGATAAACAGCAAAGCTATGTCTGTAGTTGCGAAGACCGTTTATGTCGTTGGACGATCGTGGTGCGTTGACACTGCTGCCACATGACTAACCACCAACAAAACGTGGGCCTGCACACGCTGCACTTGGCCTGCTTTGCCACCTACCCTTCACTTAGAGCCTTGTTTTTCTCAAGGTCCTGAATGACGTTCAGCAGGACCTTTATCTTCTCTTGATTGTAGACTAGATTCTCTTCCACGCTCTGCAGCCGACTGTGGAGCCCCGCGGAAATCCCGTTGCATTGTGGGATCGGCGGTGTTGACAGAGGAACGTGATGGTTATGGGTATCTGGGAGGGGTAGAGCTGATTCCACTTGGTGGCTTGAAGCAATCAAAGTTTCTTCTGGAGCTTCTGAGTCAGGGGCTTTATTTGGGTTACCTGGGGTTGTTGGTGTGGGGAGTATGTACATAGAAGGAACCGGTGTACTAGGTTGCGAATCTGTGGGATTCTGGGGGATAGGGACAGCTTGTTTAAAGAGTGTGTGTGTTGGCGGAGCCTGTGTGATAATTTGGGTTGTTGGTCTTCGTGACGGTGGGGTGGAGCTAGATGGTTTTGGAAATGTGTGTGTTGGGGAAGGTGGACTGGATGACTTGGGTGTTGCGTGTGTCTGTGGGATTCCCCCACTTGACTTCAGCTGGGCCGTCCTCCTGCGGCAGGTTGGGGACATGCAGGTCGAAGCGGGGGTCTGCCGTCGCCCACACTTAGTGCACAGTCGGGGGGCCAGGGGGCAGGCCCGAGGGCTGGACTGCCAATCCTTTATGGCCCGCCCCCTGTCCTGCTGTATGGGTGTACCAGGCACTGGCTCCACCCCTTCATCGGCATCAGAGATTACTCCACCGACTGCTTCTGAAGCAACAATGCTACCGTTAGTGTAGCGGGAGCTTCGAGTGCTTTTCAGCTGGCAGCTCGGTGGTTCTCCTCCTTGTGCAGTACTTACCTTCATCAGTCGATGGCAGTAGACCCCACCTCCTGCATCTGTATTTACTGCACCTTGCGTGATGCTATTAGCTGTATTCTGTGAGGATTCCCTAGTAACATCAACTTCTGACTCATGGGAAATCCTCAGTAGTGAGGTCATCACGCCCCCTATGACATCACCCCCAGCTTGTTGGCTGGTGGTGTTCTCAGATTGGCCGTGGTGCTTCCTTTTCTTTAGGGAGGTCAAAGCTTGGAGTCCAGGGGATGTTTGCACCCCCACACTGCAAAGGGGGCCCCATTTCTGTGGCAACATCCCACCCACTTTTTCACTGCCCCCCATCTTCCAGCCCCGCCCCTCCGCCAGCGGTATACCTAACTCTGTCACTGGATTGGTGATATCAGCTGCTTTTCTCCCCATGACCAGAGGAACTGGCTCAGCCCCCTGAGGAGCTCATATGGGAGAGGATGTTCTTGGCCATTTCACACTCAGGCACGTTAACAAGTCAAATAAACTGATGATGAGGGCTTGAGAATCAAGGTTGAGAAAAAGTGGGCAGTACTTGTCTTGCAGTGTCAACATATGGGTCACTGTATTGCCGTGTGTGCTTGATTGAGCACCTGCCTGGTGATTTGATATTAGCTATTGGATGTACCTGCCTGGTGATTGGATATTGGCTATTGGATGTTCCTGCCAGGTGATTGGATATTGGCTATTAGATGTTCCTGCCAGGTGATTGGATATTGGCTATTAGATGTTCCTGCCAGGTGATTGGATATTGGCTATTGGATGTTCCTGCCTGGTGATTGGATATTAGCTATTGGCCTGCCTGGTGACTGGATATTAGCTATTGGATGTTACTGCCTAGTGATTGGAGATTGACTATTGGATGTTCCTGCCTGGTGATTGGATATTGGCTACTGGATGTTCCTGCTTGGTGATTGGGTATTGGATATTGGATGTTCCTGCCTGGTGATTGGATATTAGCTATTGGATGTACCTGCCTAGTGACTGGATATTGGCTATTGGATGTGCCTGCCTGGTGATTTGATATTGGCTATTGGATGTTCCTGCCTGGTGATTGGATATTAGCTATTGGATGTACCTACCTAGTGATTGGATATTGGCTATTGGATGTTCCTGCCTGGTGATTGGATATTGGCTATTGAATGTACCAGCCTGGTGATTGGATATTAAGTATTGGATGTTGGAACAAGGAAAGGGTATCCAGGAAGTGGTTGACCATCTGGGCAGCGTCCTGTAAAGACACAGACTGGTAGTTATGGCTTATAGCATACATATGGATAAAGCCTTATATTCAAATCTTTTTCATTAAAAACCTCTTCAGCCCCCAGCCTTGAATCACATCTTTCCATAGCTATACAGAAGTTTTATGCCTCACAGATACAGCCTGAGGTTCAGAGCTGAGGATCAGCAGTAGGTTCTAACATTGTATATCTGGGCAGGGTAATCACAAGGCTTTCTTTTCAGGATTAACAATGAGGACTTACATTGGATGACTACAGCAGAAATTATCAGGCAAAAACCCATTATCACTGCTCCTGGTTGTATCAGTTTGGATGCCGCAAAGTCATCCCCAGGTAGCTTCAAAGGCTATCAATTTGATATTTGCACAATCTGTGGTTTGTTCTTTATCTGCCACACAATGTAATCTGTCATTACGGACAGCTTGATGGCAGCAGTAATTTCACCGCATCTTGTTTGCGTACCATTTTGACAATTTATGATTGATTAGCTATTGGTTTGTTTTTCCCTTAAGTTTTACATTAAAGATTAAACTAAGCCTGTTTGCTTGTATTTTGTGAAGAGAAACTGGAATTGCTACTAGAAACTAGAAAGGCGGCAGCAAAAAAAAAGAAAAAATGAATGAATCATCAACGGAATGAATGTACTTCAGTATAAGGCTTGTGTGAAGCACAGTAAGGGTACAAGAGACGTCTGCCTTTAATAAACATCATAATTTAAAAATCTATACCTGAGGCCGATTTGTATGATTTACATCTAACTGTCCCTCAGAGCCAACCTTCCTGCAGGCCGGAGAGTCGTAGTGGTTTTTCCTGTGGTCTGTAATGGTGCCTGTCTGGTGCAAAGCTTTAGCGTTAATTCAGTCCACTTGCTGGGGGGGGGGGGCTTCTGTTGGTAATAATTTATGCAGGTGTGCTAATGGCTTCATTAGTTAGTGACAGCAGAAATGAATAAACGGAGCAGCTTTGGGAGAGGAGTGGACTTTCGGAGGCTGTGTGTGGGTGTGCGTGCTGTGCATGCTGTGTGTGTGTGTGTGTGCGTGCGTGTGTGTGTGTGCGTGCTGTGCGTGTGTGTGTGTGTGCATGCGCCCGTGTGTGCATGCTGTGCGTGTGATTGTGTGTGTGTGCGTGTGTGTGTGTGCGTGCTGTGCGTGTGTGTGTGTGCGTGTGTGTGTGCATGCTGTGCGTGTGTATGTGTGTGTGCGTGTGTGTGTGTGCGTGTGTGTGTGCTGTGCGTGTGTGTGTGTGTGTGTGGGTGGGTTTGCATAGATCACATTCGAGGACCACAAGACTTGAAAATGTCCTACTTTTGGGGAAATCTTTTCAGGTCCCATTTAGCTAACCTCAGTTTTATACAAATCTGTAAGTCAAAAGTCATCCACAGTCAAAAAAGTAAAAATGCCAAAGGTCTTGTATTTTGTTTGGTTACTTATAGTTAATGTTAGGGCTGGGTAGGGGTTAAGGATGTCATAGCTGGGATTAGGGTTTTTCCCATAGAAATGAATGGACAGTCCTCACTAAGTTAGTAATATAAATGTGTTTGTGTGTATGTGTGTGTGTGTGTGTGTGTGTGTGAGAGAGAGAGAGAGAAAGAGAGAGAGCATCATGGGTGGTCCTAGACCCTATTTAGGGGTGCAGCCCACCTATTTTTTCTCTCAGGCCCCCTGAAACGTACCATCTAATGATGGTTTATTCCCGTGTGTGTGCGTGTCTCCAGCAGGTGAGAATGGCAGGCCTTACATGGGTGTGTGTGCGTGTCTCCAGCAGGTGAAAATGGCAGGCCTTACATGGGTGTGTGTGTGTGTCTCTGGCAGGTGAGAATGGCAGGCCTTACATGGGTGTGTGTGTGTGTGTGTGTGTGTCTCCAGCAGGTGAGAATGGCAGGCCTTGCATGGGTGTGTGTGTGTGTCTCTGGCAGGTGAGAATGGCAGGCCTTGCATGGGTGTGTGTGTGTGTGTGTGTGTGTCTCCAGCAGGTGAGAATGGCAGGCCTTGCATGGGTGTGTGTGTGTGTCTCTGGCAGGTGAGAATGGCAGGCCTTGCATGGGTGTGTGCACATGTTCCTAAGGAGTGAATGGGGGTGCGGTATGCTTGAATTGCCTCCTTCTGTCCCTCAGTTTAATTTGCACGCGGGGGGGGGGGGAGGGTGGGGCTGGGTGCGTGAGCATTCTGTGTGCTTGTTTAAACCCCCATTTAACATTAATACCCTTGACAGCAAACCTTTACCTGGTCTTGGCGAGGCGGCCGGCTGCTGTTAAGCTCTCTGTGTCTACATGTGGTCACCTGACCCCAGGATCATGCGTGTGCCGGGGGGGGGCAGGGGGTGGGGGTAGCTGGGGAACAGGCCACAGCTGTGCACCGTGCAGCGCGTCACGACGGACGCTGTCATTTATATAACAACTTCAGCCCGCTTTGCCCCACGCCATTAATCCAGATCCGGCCAAATGCGGACCATCGCAATCCCGGGAACAGCAGCTCGGCCTTCTCTGTCCTCTAATCCTGCTTTGTGTTCTCCTCTGTGCGACAACAGGTGCATTGTGTGTGTGTGTGTGTGTGTGCGTGCGCAGGCGTATGTGTATATATATACACACACACACATATATACACATATATATATATATAAAACAAAAGTGATGTATAAATAGGAAAGCAAAAGGCAATTCTTAAAAAAATCTCTTGGTTTGTTCACCTGAATTTTACTGCTTTTCAGAACATGGGCTATTCCCAGATGTCCTAGCTGGGGTCTTGCCCTAACCTCCTTAAAAAAGACATATAACCTGAATTTTGTCACTAAAATATATTCTGGAGCGAATGGGTAAAATATCTTTCGCTACAGAAACAAACCTTAGTCTAATCACTGATTAAATCACTTGTGATTATTTAACCAAAGCACCATGTGTAACTGTCCCCTTCCTGGCATTTAAGTGCCCAACTAAAGACTTAGAACATACCCTATGTAACTGCCCCCCCTCACTAAAGTGATGGGGGGGGGGGGGGGCAACAAGAGGCCAGGACATCAGCATTCACCCCCCCATAACAATTAATCACCACTTTAATGCTGATTGAACTCCCAGATGTAGTGTACAGCCCCAGCTAAAGGGGCCGATTCAGACCCCGGGTGAAACTCAGACAGGACAGGTCTGCACTTCCACCCCTGGCAGCATCATGGTTTTCGTGTTACAAGGGGGGGGGGGACTTCTCAAGGTGATCTTTGTGTCGTAAAGCGGAGCAGCAGGGACACTAGTGCACAGCTCTAGCGGCGGTGGTGCCCGTTTCGGTTTCCGGCTGGGAGACGCCGCTTTATCCAAACACTGTCAATATCATGTACATTCCGTCCAGCCGATGCTGAAATCGAGAGCAGCTAACATCTGTGACATTATTACATATTTACACTTTATTCATCGGGGTATTTTTACAGAAGAAATTCAGGTTATGTGCCTTCCTGAAAGGTATAAAATTGGGGTCCCTTGAGAGACCAAAACCCGGAAACCATTTGGTAACGGGACCATTTTTTTTACTGTCTGCGGTAAGGAAGGCCAGACGAGGGAGGGGAGAGGAAGAGAGGAGGACTGTGAGAAAAGGTGAAGATAAGCTCTGAGCAACTGAATCAAAGGCTGTAATCTCAGTTGTATCAGTTCTGATATTACTTGAACACTACCACAATTTGAACTGATATCCCCCTGATATCCCCATTTTTATCCTGATCTGGTTATCCTGGGTATTACTGGCCCAAGGAGGAAACAGGGGGAAGACAGAGAACGTTAAATCAATAAACCTGGAAAAGAGGGTTATAAATATATTGAGAAATATAAAGTGGGGAGACTGCGACTGACATGTTGCTACTTTGTAGATAACCCCAGTCTGTACGTGCCTACATTCCTGCTATTGGATCAGTAATTGAAATTTACTAAGGAAGGGATATTTACTATGAAAAGCTACGTTTTTCTCTGAATGGTCGGTGCTGATGCTGCCTGAGGATTCTGGCTTATGAGATGCATGTTAGCAGAGACGTCTAGGGCCCTGCACTGGAGATTACTCACACGGGAAAATGCATTAGTGATGCTTCTTCATAGTATTTGTGTCTTCTTGAGAAGACTGTAGGTCTTGCGCCATTTATTTGATTTATTAGTTAATAGAAAACGAAGTCGTCATGTTTTCTGGAATCCCAATTTAAAAATTCCCCCCAGCCCATAAAGATCGCCATTGGTCTCAAAGGACAATGATCTGTGTACCATGAAGTGAGATACAATTTTAAACGCTGAGTAATTCACACCACAGCACAGCTGTTTAACAGATGATATTGTAATGCTATATGCAGGTGTTTAAAGGGGAATATTAATGTGATGTGCATTTGTTTATTGGGAGACACCACTGGCACATCTTGGTGCTTAAAGAGAAACAGTAGTGTGTTATGCAGGTGTTGGGAAAACACCAATGGGATGAGGAATATCAGTATCACATTCATGTGTTTAATGGGAAACACCACTGTAACATGCAGATATTAAACAGGAAACACCAGTGTGACATCCAGGTGTGTAAAGGGAAGCATCAGTGTGCTATACAGGTGTTTCAGGGGAAACACCAGTGAGATGGGCAGGTGTTTGATGGAAACTCCACTGTGACAAGCAGATGATTGATGGGGAACACCAATGTGATATGCAGGTGTTTAACAGGCAAGATCAGTGTGATATGCAGGTGTTTAACAGGAAACACTAGCATGATGTGCATGTGTTTAACGGGAAACACCACTGTGACATACAGGTGTTTCATGGGAAGCTTCACACACACTGAACAGGTGCGCAATTTGTGTTGCCTTTGCTAGAGGTTTGAGACAACAGTGCCACCCAGAGAGCCACCATCCTGCCCAGCGTGGTACTGGCATGTTGAAATAAGAAATAGTGTGATGTACAGGTGTTCTGCAGTACATTTGTTATGACCCTGTATAAAATATATCTGTTTCTTAGTGGCACACTCTCAGCCAGGATGTGTAGTGTGTTAGCACAGGAGAGGACCTTGCCGGGTCAAACACTTTTCCAGGTGTCTGTGTCGGTGTCCAGGACAAAGGGTGCCAGAATTGGTCCCTCTGGCTCACAGCACACTAAACGTCGTGCTATAGGGAGGTCCAGCACTGCAACATTGTTCTTCACAAACGTTGTCCCTGACACAATCTAAAACCTAACGCCACCTGGGGTTTTAACATCCCCCAGAAGAGTTCAGACCCTCAGTTTAGCTCTGTGCAGTTCATTACAGAAGCATGCAGAGGGGAAAATCGCCACACAGATCTCTGTGGAACTCGCTGTAGTTAAAAATGCTCGACTAAAACCCAGCACTGAATAAATATTTCAGAGGAAAATTACTTTTGCACAACAAATGCACAACTGGCTGGTGCTCAGAGCACAGCTTTAATGACTGCAATTTACTAAATACCGTGAGCCATACAGACAAACAATGTCAATCACGCCATCCACGTCACCACACACGCTCGCATGCACACATGAATTCTTATCTTTGTGGGGACTCTCCATTCATTTCTATGGGAAAAACCCTAATCCCAACTATGACAACCTTAACCCCTACTCAGCCCTAACCTTAACCATAAGTAACAAAATACAAGATTTTTGGCATTTTTACTTGTTTGATTACATTCACAGATTTTTATAAAACTGAGTTTCCTTTTATGGGGACCAAAAAAGTTACACCTCGTCCCCAGACGTCAGAATAACAATACATGACCTCCACACACACACAAACATGTTTATATTCTTATTTTGTGGGGACTGTCCATTCCTAATCCAGTCAATGACAACCTTAACCCCTACTCAGCCCTAACCTTACCCTCAAGTAATAAAACAAAATACTCAAGATTCTAAGACTCAAAAACGAGAGATGGAAAAAAGACGTTTTTAGTTTTTTGATTGCAGTGATATTTTTTATATATTGTATAGCCCCTTTCACATATATACATACACTCACAAAGACACGCCCTATGCAAACTCATACAAGTTATATTGACGCCATCATAACTTAGACGCATACATGGGCATGCAAACAATCGGCGTGTCGTAAACTCACATGCACACACACGCCAAATCCTCGTGCACAGCTTTACATAAAAACACAGAAGTCTCTCTCTCCCCCTAAGAAGGACTGTCTGGAAACGAGGGCCAGCACTAGGGCATACTTTGCTGCCAGCAGCTGACCCATACAGCCGTTACATAGAGCAGTACCGTGATGTCCAGCCTGTTCTTACAGTGTTGTTGTCGTGACTTACCGCTACTCCAAGAGTACGGCCAGTGCTCCAGCCGTGTTGATAGCTGTGGGATGCCTCTTGAGCTCTACTCCAGTTATAATCTCCAAATTTGCCCAGCTTTTGACACCCCCACTGCCTGGTCCCAGCTTCTGGAGGACACCCTGGGTCGAATCGCCCGTCCACTGAGGCCAGTGAGCGCGCTGTCCTTCTGTCCTAGTGGCCACCTGGACCTTCTGGCTTTCTGTCACACAGAAACACTCACACGCATGCCCAGCCAGCACCCTCAATGAAACAAGTGACTTCTGAGGCTCTGTCTCGCTCTTGTTTCAGTTGGCTGCCCCGAGCTCGGAAGTCCTGCCTCGACGGCTGGCTTCTGCCTCGCTCTTACTCTCCCCTCGTTCTCTCACTCTCTCTCTCTCTCCCTCTCTCTCCCTCACTCCCCTCTCTCTCACACACACACACAGTTGTATACACAGCTCCACTGATGATTTGAGAAATCTTCCTGAAATCAGCTGGGGGGTGAGCGAGGGAACAAGAGGAGAGAGAGAGAGAGCGAGAGAGAGAGAGAGAGAGAGGTGATTTCAACTCTGAGTGAAGGGACCGTATGAAAAATACACACAGATGTTCAAAAGAGAAGTGACAGATCCTCTAGCAGAGATCTTTAATCAGAGTGTTCAGACATGGGAGTTGTCTGCATTCCCACAGTTCGGAATATAACAGCTGAGACTGACACTGAGACAGACGGGAGACCAAGACTGATAGGGTGGGGTACTGACAGGGGATTGGGGACTGCTGGAGATGAAAGGCTGACAGGACAGGGGACTGACGGGGGCTAGAGGAGCGCTCAGCAGCTCTATACACCATAGACAGTGTTCTTGTCTATGCGTGGAGTACATTACATATTTCTCTGTATGTGTGTAAGTATATACAATATATACATGTGTGTTTTTACACAGTGTATATGAGAGTGTGTATGTATGTGTATATATGCTTTTCTGATGCTCAACATGCACATTGTCCTGGATGTCTCTCTAAGGGTCACTGTGCACATATGTCTACTGAACTGGTCTGAACTGAACAGATTCCCCTGAAGTTTATAAGAACCACTGCCATATCTGTATGGAAACATTTTAGGACGCATGAACACATGGAGCGAGCGTACCTAAACACGCATACAGTGATGCATGCATACAAACATTCTCTCACGTGTATAGGCATGCGTGCATATTTAAGCGTCCTTGAAGGTGCACACAAAGACTCAGCTGCCAATAGACACATACATAGACCCATTCATACATTTGAACATGTATGTGAACAAATAGCTCGTTGACACACAATCAGCAGGCTGACTTGCAGTATTAATAGGGCGCAGATTGTATAAAAAGATGCCCAAATAAAGGTCTCAGAGAGGGACGGGTTCGTAAATCGCTTTTTAATTTGAGTCTGACGCTGGTGTAATGAGATCTCCCTGTGAGTACCTTTTCACTCACATGAAGGCACAGGGAGAGAGAGGCTAATTAGCGGTTATGAACGCAGAGTTCCTGATCATCATATAAACATTTGTGCATGTGCTAGAGACACTGAACAACTCATTAGATTAATAGTGAAGACCGTTTCTCTTCTTACCACTAGGAATAACTTAATAAGTAATTTTATGAATCTGGATGGATTAACGATCTAGCTGCTGTCGCATATTTTCAATGTAAGTATGGAAAGTGGGCTTCCATAGAGACAGTGAGTCAATGAGGATCTATTTCATTGCAGGTGTAACTAGATAGAAGTGTTAGGAATGCAGGGTCATTGCAAAGAGAGCAGTTGGATGTGTAGAGCACACGGCGTACCTAGTACACCAAGCACAGGTTCTGAGCAGAGGTTCAGCATAGTAAATCTGAGTTTGAGACAGCACAGTTTCCATGTTTATTCATGGTTTATTCATGTTTATCCTCCCAAACAAATTAAAATGAACAGCAACAAAAAATGAGTAAGAAGAGCGTGTATAAGTTTAATGCAGGTGGTACAAGTCAGATAGGAACCGGCAGGCCCACCCTACAGGATTCCAAAGTTCCTCTGTAATTAGCTTCATAGGATGGACTTCCATGGCTGAGCAGCGGCATGCAAGCCTCACATGCCCAAGCACAATGGCATGAGTCAGGTGGAGTGGTGTAAAGCACACTGCCACTGGACTTCAGAGCAGTGGAAACATGTTCTATGGAGTGACAAATCACAGGTTCTCTGTCTGGCAGTCTGATGGATGAGTTTGGGTTTGGCGGATGCCAGGAGAACGTTACCTACCTAACTGCATTACCCCAAGCCCATCTAACACCTTTGCGATGAACTGGAACGGAAATTTCCAGCCAGGCCTTCATGTTCAACAATAGTGCCTGACCTCACAAATCCCCACAGAGAAAGTCTTGTGGAAAGCTTCCCAGAAGAGTGGCAGCTGTTGTAGCTGCAAAGGTTGGAACCGACTGCATATTAATGCCTATGGATTTAGACTGGGGTGTCATAAAGGTTCCTATAGGTGTAATGGCCTGGTGTCCCAATGCTTCTGTGCATGTAGCCTCTGGGTCACTAAACTGTAATGTATTACATCTACAGTCTGTATGCATACTGTGCGTCTGCTATATTGTATTGTGAATTATAGTGTCTCCTTTGTGCATATGTTGAGTTGCATATTGTTGTATAGTTGCTTTATGTGCAGTTTTCAGTTATTTATCGGATCGATCGGAACTTGTGGCCCAAGACTTTCACTCGCTAGTTTACCCGTTCTAGTGATGTTACAGTAAAAGTGATTTGATTTTTATATGATAACGTAGGATGTGGAGTGTGGTTATGGACCAGGACGGGTGGGCAGCCATGTACTGTGTGGGATGACCTCACAAAGGGCCTTAATACAGGCTGCTTCTTGTTGTTAATGTGTGCTGAACAAGTGGTTGGGCGATCGGGCCACTGCACGCCATTGGCATTCCTGCACGCCATTGGCTCTCCAGGTGCTGCTGTGCGGATGTGAGGTTCCGAGTGGGCCCGGGTTGGTCTGGCTGGAGTGCTGAGGCTACGTAGGTGTGTCACGAAGTATCTGCAGAATCCTAGCATTGAGTTTTTTGGGCAGGAAGGGTGGAGGGGCACAGATCAGTGGCCTGACATCTGCTCTGTCCTGATTTCCTGGTAATCCCCGGAGACGGCCTGCCATTAGAGAAGGCCGGGGTGGGACAGGGGGCCTGGCCTGGGATCAGCGATTGAGGACAATGTTAATTCCATCCAGGAAACCAATTACTGGAAAGTAGAGCGATGAATGATGACCCTGAAACACACAAATCTATTCTAATCCCCGAGGGCGTCAGATTGCTGTCATAGGGGTTTTGTTTTTGGGGTACGTACTGGGCATGTGTGTCGAGGTCTACACTGGGGAGGTCTACCGGAGATGGAAAGAGCTTTGGGTTTGTGTCAGTGACCTCTGTTGAGTTGTCTGCTGGCCAATCAGATTCTCAATGAACACGTTTCGCATGCCAAAGGCGGAGTGCAAATGGCACCATCTTCTCATTGTTTGGGAATGGGCCGCACCCCAATACCCCCAGCGCTGGAGCCATTGCTGTGTGTGACTAAATGCCGCTCTCTGATCTGTCCTAAAGAAACATATCCTGTTAATGAAACACTTTTCAGTCAGCGGTCGCTTGCAGACCAAGGTCGCCCTTCTCATCCTTTAATCTCCCATGATTCCCTAGTGTAGCCGCATGCTGGCATGCAGAGATGGCAGACTCTGTGGGCCGTGACAGTGATCCATTTGCTGTTAGGCCTGCTTTGGTCTAATCTGTGGAAGAGGACACAGGACTCCATCCTATTCTTTTTCTGTCTAATTAGCTGTAGACTCCAGGCAGCACAAATGTCATCAGGGCACAATATAAAGGTATTCAAGGGTCAGCTGGAAAGAATATGAAAATTGTAATACAGAATTAAAAGTTGTTGTCAGTCACTAGACTGGGAGGGATAGAACAAGCACCTGCGTGTGAGAGATGTAGTTTATTTTTATAAACAAAGCAAGGTTGTTATTTGTTTTTAAGATGACTCTAATAAAAACCAACCACTAAAAAGGCCGTTGCTGTATTCAAGATGCAGTAGAGGGTTAATAATTTTTGTGCATTGCAAACTTTACTTGTATTAGTTACCACTTGGATTGAGCAATTACAGTTGGGATTAAAATGATTTTATCTGATTGGGGTGGCCAGCCACTTAATTAATTGTCACAGTTAGACACTTTGTTTGAGCTGGTTCTGGGAAGCCCCTTCCTGCTACTCAAACGCTCCCTGCACTCTGAAACAGCACACTACCTGCCGAACCTTTCAAAGCATACATTTACATCTCTTAATCAATGCAAAGTCCCTGAAAAATCCACATTTCAAATATTTCTCAAGGTAAAAAAAGTAGGTTAGTCTAAAGGCCTTTTTTATGGGGCCAGAGGGTCTGCGGATGCTCCACATTGTGCCAGATTAAGCATTTGGGTTTGCGGCTTCGGGATGCAGCCACATTAGCATTAAGCTGCTGAGCGTAGGCAGGACACGCCCTGGGCAGGGGAGCCCAGAGCAGGTAAACAGCATCATGGGACCCGCAGGCAGGGATGCTAAAATTCCGTGGTGGTTGCCTCCATTTCTCTGTGCTTTTTCAGTGGAAGTCATTTAATGCTGCCTCTTGTATGAGGAATGAGGTGCATTTCCTCAGCTGCCCAGTCAATTCGCCCTTTTCTCTGTCTCTGTCTCTCTCTCTCACTGTAAAATTAAGTGCCTTAAACCACTGAGGGCACAGGGTATCTTCTTCTTGGCCTGCTATGGACCTTCGTCCTATTTACTACACTCCCATACTTCTCCTGTCCACCTCCTCCATCTCTTCTCCACACTCTCCCTCCTCACAACTTCTCCTCTTCCTTCACACACTTACTCTAACTTTCACGCTCTAATCTGGAGCTCTAACTGTCATTGTGGAGCTTGGATCATCACGGGTCGTGCCAAAGGTCATGCCACAGGGTAAAAATAGAGCTGTGAGGAGGTGCCTCACCCCCCTCCGATTCCTCACTTTCTCTCTTTTTGTTTCTCTCTCTCCCTCTCTTTCAGTCTCGGGTGGTAGCCTGCATGACAGCCATCCTCAGTCAGATGGATGACCGCCACTATGCACGCTACATTGAGACGTTCTCAGGCAACTCGGAGCTGGTGGTGAGACACGCACGCGTGCTCGGAATGCACACGCGCACCCATGCGCTTCGCCTGGGACCCGCACACGCGGCCCGGACAAATAGCCATGAAGACAAATGTACCGAGACACTGCGGGGAGCGGGGGCAGGCAAGGCGGGCAGGATGACAGCACTGTCTATCATTTCAGGACTTTCTCATGGAGACCTTCCTGCTGTTTAAGGATCTCATTGGAAAGCATGTCTATCCCTCTGACTGGGTGGCTATGATAATGGTGCAGAACAGGTGAGAATTCCCTGTATGGACCCCTCTCTATTTTAAAATTGGTTCCAGGTCTCCATGATTGGGAATGCAAGGTCATTAGCCAAGGGTAGCCTTGGAGTGAAAACCCACGTGTACAGCTGACACAGTCAGCTGACTCAGAACAAGGCCAGGATTCCTCCTGTCCCTCATCTCCAGGCAGGGTGACCTGGGTAGTGGGGGGATGAGCATAATCACTTGTTTAAAAAAGGCAAGCATGTTAAATGTTGAAACGGGCCACACACTCAAAAGTCGTCAGATCGAGTGCCGCGCCGCATTCTTCCACCAGGGGGAGTCTTGTAATCTCCAGAACAGTAGATGGAACGATGGTCTTAAAAATAATGAGCTGGCCAACAGGACCTTGCATCACTCCTGCCCTGCTGATAACAGTTGTGCCGGTAGCCAGTTTGTCAGACAAGATCTTATCATCTGGGTGAAGAAGAGCCATAGGCATGTGCTTTTAAGTAGGCCCAGGACCACTCAGCGTTAGCTCCGCCCCACAGAGCACATCATGTCAGCATGGTCTTACTAAGACTTATGCAAAGAGAAAATTAAATCCAAAAAAAAACAACATTTTTTTTCAGATGGAACTGTGCTCTCATTTCAAAGAGCACATGGCAGTGTCCTGAACGGCTCTCTCCCTAGGACGCTCTCTAGAGGTTACCTCGCGGAATTTTAATGGTTTGTGCTTGAGCGCGGACAGGCTAACAAGCCGGCGTTGGCTGCGGCTACCCGGAGGCAGCAGATGGGTTTGGCCCTGCTGGCCGGCCATGACATCTGTGAACATGCTACCTGTCAGGTCCAGGGCAGTGGATGGGGGGGGGGTTAAAGGATGAAACAGTATTAGGGAAAGAAAGATCAGAAGTGCGGGATTGGAAGGAGGGGTGAAAAAGTAGTGCCCCCCCCCCCCCAAATGACTGACTCTGCCCCCAAGTATCACCAACAAATGCTAAATAATGCTAATAATGTTAATAACCAGGGGCGTGGCATCCCCT
>JAODKM010000002.1:2649220-2665171 GCA_026780845.1 Petrocephalus sullivani
CTCTCTCTCTCCCCCCGACGTCTCTCTCTCTCTCTCTCTCTCTCTCTCTCTCTCTCTCTCTGCTCTCGCCGTCTCTCTCTCTCTCTCTCTCTCTCTCTCTCTCTGCTCTCGACGTGTCTCTCTCTCTCTCTCTCTCTCTGCTCTCGACGTGTCTCTCTCTCTCTCTCTCTCTCTCTCCATGCAATCTATAGACCATTCTTACTCCCAATACAGCCATATTTGGAGACTGTAGAACAGGGGTGCCCAACTCCAGTCCTAGAGGGCTGGAGTCCAACACAGGTTGCAGATTTCCCTGCTCAGACACATCTTAATCAGCTAAATACCAGGTTCAATGTGTTGGATTCTGGTCCTCCAGGACTGGAGTTGGGCACCTCTGCTGTAGAACATTACCAGTGCCCAGTCGTATCCAGAAAGGGCTGTTGTGTATGTGGGTTTTTGCTGCAACTCCCTAATTTCATTATTAATTAGCGGACTGATTTGCTGAATAGTCACACTTCACACCTGGGTTTGAACAGCTGACCTAAAGGTTATCCCAAAAACTGGCATACAGACCAGCCCTTTGCGGATAAGGTTAGCCACCCCTTGTCTGTGGTTTACCTGAAAAAAATAGCAATGTTTAATCACCCATTCTATGATTCTGCTTCTGTATTCCAACCACTTAGCAGTTACTAAAGGATGTGTGATTCTTGGCACTTCATTTACAAAAATAATCTGGGCTTATTATTATCAGCATTTACTCCATGCCTATTAAACGCAGCAGCACTGAGCAATTCCACCATTTGGGGCTGAGATTTTTTTATGAGGGGAGTAAATATTGATCAGAGCCGCTGCAGCGTACCCACCTGTGACTCTGTCTCCCGACTCCAGCCTACTCGAGACCCCCCCCTCCTGGACCGCCACCATGCCCAGAGGCGGCGGGGGGGGCGGGAGTGCCAGCGTGCTGGAGGAGGCCACGGGCGAGGGGGAGGTGAAGCTGCGGAGGTCCAAGAAGAGGAAGAAGATAAACAGCATGATCTTCATCACAGAGGAAAAAGAGAAAGCGAGCATAATGGAGAGGAGGGTGAGGAAGAGATGGGGACATGTGTGCCGCACCCCACAAGGACGCACTGCACCCCACAAGGATGCACTGCACATCGAGCCAAGCCAAGCTCCTGAACAGCATGTCTCGTTTGCTGATTGCTCTTCCCATGTTTGCATTAGAACAGACACACTTTCAGGCACAAGTCAATATTTTTGGGAGCTCTGTGCCATCTGGGCCTGTCATCCAGACTCCGCCTCTTTCAGATTTACACTGTGCTCTGTTTTGGCCCCTAGTTGTCAAAGAAGCAAGAGTTTTGCAGTGACACCAACCTGAATGAAACGAATGGAGCCGGCGTCACCCTGACAAACTCTCGGTCCTTGCCAACCATCACAGGTGACATCACTGTTCCATGCCAATAAATCAGAGATGTAATGCATGGTGGGCTGACACCCTAAGTCAGGGGTCTCCTTCCTCACGCAAAGCTCCGGAACATCATACTGTCTAACATACGTTATGATTCAGTGCCAGATATTTTTAAGTAGCCTAGTAGTTGTATCAATGACTGTATATAGTCAGTAACTGACTGTCAAATAAAATTAATAATATTAATAAAATTAAATTAAATTAACAAAATTAATCCATTAATTACCATAAAGACAAAGGGAAAATTTTACAAAAAAAGACTGTAAATGCGAGAAAAGTTGCACAGATTAAAATAGACACGATCCATCAAAATATAATAAAAGGTCTGGATCCGTATAGAACGGCTTCTGGGCCCGGATCCAGTCCGCAGTCCGCCTATTGGTCACCTAGGCCCAAAGTCTATCTGTGTGTAGTTTAGCTAGATGTGCATTTCCCACTTCTTGGGCCTGAATCTCTTGAGTCAGCTTGTGTACTCCAAACCCTCTCCATCCCACCAGGCCTCTCATTATCTGTGGCCAATCCTGGAGAAGAAGGCGAGCAAATCCGCTTTCGCCACGACAGTAAGTCCGCGAGTCAGCCATCTGACCGAACCCCCGACCGTCGCTCTAAAGGGGTCATCAACCTGCTCTTCAAGACTAAGGTAGGCGCAGACCATCGCAACATTCATAGCATGTCAGTGTAAACATCCGCCTCACCGGCTTCCTATCGATTTCAGATGGGCTCCAAGTCAGAGGATGGGAAACATTTTGAGGACTTTGCCGGTGACAAAACCACCACCCACTTCTGATAGGAGGCATAGAGCATCGCGCTTACTAGCTGTTCTTATCTTTTGTACCTCTAGCGTTCAGCAGCTCTGCGCTGTTCATTGCTGATGCTGACCATTGTATGTGCTAAACATGTTCTACAGCCTAAATTTATCAGCTATGGTGACTAACAGTGAAAAATATTTAATTCAAGGTTCTAGAATTCCTGTGAATTGAAATGTGTATTAAAGCTCACCTACTGGAGGATAGCTCTGTTACAATGCAGGAACAAATGGCCTGTGAAAGTGTTTTATGCAAGACAACTTGTCTTTTTTATCTCTTATGTATTGACTGAAAGAGTCACATTTCCCTCTATATGGAGAAATAAAATACGTAGAAATTGCATTTTTTCTCATTTTTTCCCACTGTGTCTTGGGTTTCTGGCAGATTATGTTACTATCCAGTCATTACACAATTAAGGTTTGTAACTCACCAGCGGTAGGTTTATATGGGCAATGCTGTTGTTTATTTGAAAATGCCTCAGTTAAAGGTTAACCAAAGATCAATTATCATTTTATTGATTTAAATGTGTAATTTACAAATGGGCCTATAAAACTCACATGCAGTATAATTAAAAGTCACATTTATATGCACTATAATTAAATCACTTTGTTCACAAATACAATATCACAATCATTGCATCATCAGCTGTACACCGTGGCAAAATGAGAAAGGGCTGGACCAGCGAGTTTCTGTGTGTCGCTCTCCAGGCTGCAGTACCCCAAGGGCGAGCTCTGCACTGTGTAACTGCCTTTCTCATTCTCAGGCATTACCCATAGCACCCTTCATACTTCAACAGAGATCCCAGCTAACAATGTTTCATTCTAGGAATGTTTATTGAAAGTTAGGACTAGAGAAAATAAAGAGGAAAATAACGAAAGACAATGGCTATGGTGGAGAGGAACCAAAAGCTCCCAAGTAAAAAAAAAAAAAACCTCTGAGGGTCTAAGGTCAACTGGCTGCCCAACCACCCTGGGTATGCTGAGATCACTGAAAAAATGGTTGCTATGCTACTCTTCGCGTCTTTTTAATTGCCCCTCGGGGACAAATACAACTGATTGAACTGAATTGATTCTCCAGACACCAAAGGAAGAAAATACATTTTTAATTTACATTTCTTGGATACATTAAAGATAGGAAATCCAGAATATGGTGCCCCAGTGTTTCTTTTGTTTGTTGCTAGGTACATTAACCGTACCTTACTTCCCAGAAGATCTGAACCTGTTTTCTCAGAAAGATACATGGGAATCAGAGCCTGTGCCCTTATACAACCGCTCCCTGGGTTACGGTACTTTGATGGGTATTCCCTTAATATAAATATTCACTAAATAACATCACATATTCAACACCTTATTATAAAAGAGGCTTTATGTTAATTTTGCCCGACTGCATGTAGGCTAATATAAGTGTTCTAAGCATGTTAAAGGCTAGGCTAGGCTATGATGTTTATTAAGTTACGTGTACGTGCTGTATTAAAATGCATTTTCGCCTTGGGATATCTTCCCCTTACGATAGGTTTATCGGAACGTACGTAACCCCATCGTAAACTGGGGAGAGGCTGTATATATATATAGTTGTTTCCCCTGAATTTTAATGTAGGTAACGAATTTGAGCCGAACTCCTGCAGGTTGATTGTTTAAGGTAGTGAACCTATATCCTAAAGAATTTGAAATTACCTGCACAAGAGTTTTAACGTGACACACATCAGTAAACACAGATATATACAGCTGCTGCAAGGCATAGAAGTCGCCATGTGTATGACTGCTTTTGTTCAATGGTTAATGGAATATCTAATGTGATGGCAAGAGAAACTATTGATATTTTGCAAAGGTAAAGAAATTAACATAACGGAGTGAGCTTGATTCCAGCAAATTCCAGTTCTGTCATATGGAAAAGGCACAAATAATAAATTCTGAACTGCCTGGTAGGCGACACATTGAGCTAACCAACCAAACTTGCTATTTGTTCAGTGACATCTTTTGAATTGGGAAGTCAACCAGTTCCTCTAGCCACTATGGTCTCGGACTGTGGGAACACATCGCAGTAAGCATATCCCATAACTCAAAAAATCAAATGCAGTCTACGTCAGATTCAATAGACGTCCAAGAAACATGGAAGTAAGCAGATATTCACTGCACGTTGACGGTAAAATATAAAGTAAATAAGTAAAGGACTGTATTTAAATCATTGAGCTGCTGTCTCCTCACAGCTCCGCTTTTCTTACATGATTCACAATCACACGGATAAAGTTTTCGTCTCCGATCTCGCCACTACGCATGTTAACCGCAGTAGCGCACTACATTTCCCAAGTGCCAATTCGTTCAAGGTAACACCCCCCCCTACCTCACTTCCTTCTGAAGATCGACCCGCCAATTGGTCCGAGTCCTCGCGAGTCGCCCACCGGACGGCCAATCGGAAAGCGCGCAGTAGCAGTGCGGGGCCCCTCGCGATTTCCGGCGGAGCGGCGCCCGCCCCTTCCGCCCACGTGAGGCGCGCTGCGTTGCGCGCAGACCAGGAGGAACATACCGGCTCGGGAGGGATCGTCACCGAGCGGGCGAAGGGGGTACACGTGACACGGGCCCGGCGCAGAACCCGAGAGGAGCGGCGGAGCTGGAGGCCACTTAGCCGCCGCTAGGGACAGAAGATTGCGGCAGCTTGGCAGAGGTTAATGAGCGGACGGCGTGTTTCGTGTTAATCGGTAAAACGCGGGGTGCGAGGCGGGGGACCCTAAGGCCTGGGAGGGTCATGGAGGCCCCAACTTGTCGCGCACTTTGCCGACACTCGTAGCCGGGTGCGGAGGGCCTTCCGGCCCAGTTAGCCGGGCGTGCGAGCGCCCTTGCTTTGCCGGCTCGGAACCACGCTTCCCGGTGATCCGTATCGCCGCGCCCCGTCCCGATCCAAGCGGCTGCCTCTCCCCCTCCTCCAGGTGCCGAGGCGACTACAGCGCGGAAGATGGCGGACGACCCGAGCGCGGCGGACAGGAACGTGGAGATCTGGAAGATAAAGAAGCTGATCAAAAGTCTGGAAGCGGCGCGGGGGTGAGGCCGGCGCGGGGGGCCGAGGCGTCGGGGCCGGCGTGCGGGAGCGCACCGCCCGGGCCGGGATGGGAGTGGTAGTCGCCGGCGTCGGGAAGGGCGTGGGTAGCGTGCTGGATGTGTAACGTGTCTTTGTATCAATGGGCGTCGTTTGGGGGGGACGGGTCGCGGCGGTGATGGCCGGCGCTGGGGGCTCGGGCTGGGGCTGGTAATTACCCAGGCCGGCCGGGCTTCGGAAACGGGCCCTTTATCCCCGCCGAGGTGCGCCGTGAGCAGACTCTGGCTGCTTGGGAGGCCCGCTGGCCTTCTCCCGGCGCCTTACCCTGCCCTGCCTTCAGAGTCACCCCCAGTAATGCCCGCTTTCCTTATTATAGCCTTTCTCTCCTGCGTTAGTTGTATGGTTGCAATCATCCGTAGTGGGTCTGTAAAAGAACCCTGTATACCTCTCGCTGCTGATCTGGGAGCTGCCAGACAAATTTCGTTGTATTTTTTGGTACAATGGTAATAAAGTCTCTTATCTGTAACCCTTGGAAATAGGTTTCAGTTGGTTTATTGGACAGTGGAACTCGTGTGCAGTAGGTCTGTGTGGATGCAGTCATACACTGAACCATATGGGTCGCTTTGCAATATCTGTTCTGGTACATATGGTCCAACATTAGGTTTGCAAATACTCCTGAGATTGTCACATTTTCACCTGAACGGTTTCCTGGAGTCTGGGGGGGGGGGAGGTTATTGTGTTGGACTGATCCAGTGTGACCTAGAGCCATGGGTTGGCGGTTTTTACTGCCGTTTCCCTGCTAGTTTGCTGTACTGCCTTTAAACATGATGGGTCATTGTCAGAGCCATAGTTTAACTTCAGCTGCTGCCCTCATAATACTGTGTACATGCAGACAAAGGTGAAACTCCAGAGTAGTTTCCATAATTTAAAACCAAGCTGCGATGCTTCTGTTCCTTCTCTCCCAGTTCCGACCCCCATCCCCCCCGTGTGGATGTATATACAGACTTTATATATATGTATATATACTCTATAGTTTTCTGTACCAGAGCCTACATGCCACCCAGCTGTGTGTATATTTATGCTACATAGTTGTATCATATACAAACAACCTGTGTCCCCCCCCAAATCGCTTTCAGGAATGGCACCAGCATGATCTCGCTGATCATCCCTCCCAAGGACCAGATTTCCCGTGTGGCCAAAATGCTGGCTGATGAGTTTGGCACAGCCTCGAACATCAAGAGCAGAGTGAACCGGCTGTCTGTGCTGGGGGCCATAACGTCCGTGCAGCAGCGACTCAAGCTGTACAACAAGGGTCCGTGTCACCGCTGTCCATTTTATAAGTGAGGAACAAGTGGATCAGATGCCAGCTATGGTGTTATTGCAGTCATATTTACAGATATGAAGTCTGTGACACTGAAGTCTCAGACATGGGTGCTGCCAACATTCAGGAGGTTTTAAGAAAAAAAATACATCTTGTATTGGAATACTTGAAGGGCTGTTATGCTGTCACACTGTAAACACACTGGGTCAGTAAGCTGAATACTAAAACTCAATAACAAAAGCTAAGTTTTGCAATAAGTTTTATATCTGTACTTGTAATGTGAGTTACATTTTTTGGTGGGGGGGGGGGGATTTCTAAGGGTTATGAATATGTACTCATTAAGTAGCCCTTCCCGATTTAATAGTACTTAATGAATTTGGGCTGGCCAGTCACACATAATGCCTGCAGAATAGTTTAATCTAAATATTTCTCTTCATTTTAAGGGTATTTTTAAGAGCTGTATTTTGGTTTGTCACAGCAGACCTAAATCATTATTGGAAAGCCTGTCTACTAGTTCATTCCTGCCCTGTGTGCTTTCAGCCGGTCGGTACAGGGTGCTCTAGGGTAGTTTAGACTGGTTCTGGTTTAGTGAGCTTGAACCATAGAGAGGCACTGCTAAACGGCTCGTGGCTCTTGCTGATTGGGCTGCTGTTCTTGTGTTACAGTGCCACCCAATGGACTGGTGGTGTACTGCGGCACCATTGTGACTGAGGAGGGCAAGGAGAAGAAAGTGAACATTGACTTTGAGCCTTTTAAACCCATCAACACATCACTGTATCTCTGTGACAATAAGTTCCACACCGAGGTGAAGTCCTGAAATGATCCCGAAGTCCTGAAACCATCGTCATAATTATCTGGGTATAATCCGTCCTTCCTGAAATGTAGTGACTTTTAATCGTCCATGTTTCCCACCGATGTCCCTCTCCAGGCTCTCACAGCTCTGCTCTCCGATGACAGCAAGTTTGGCTTCATCGTGATCGATGGGAGTGGCGCCCTTTTTGGCACCCTGCAGGGTAACACCAGGGAGGTGCTGCACAAATTCACTGTGGATTTGCCAAAGAAGCACGGTAAGGTCCCCAAACCCGGCGCCCATGCCCCGCATGCACCTCTCGCATGCCCAAGCAGTTACATGCATCTCCTTAGCAGATGCTTTTATTCAGAGCTGAACACAGGATTTGAAGCAGCGAGCGTCTTATCACGGGCACAGCGTCCAAGCCCATACCGCCCCACTAAAGCTGTCACTGTTACTCAGTTACTAAAAAGCATAAAGTATTTATTCTCAATTACGCTGCAATATGGTGAAAGGGAGAAGCTGCGTAGCCGGTGACGGTGAAGAGTGAAAAGCATCAGTTGTATGGAAGCACTTCACACTGAAAGTGAATGAAAATGCAACCGTCTGTCAGGACTGCAAGGCAGACCTTAAATATCACCAAAGCGCAACTGCAGTGCAAATATGTCTTAAAGAAGACTTTCGGGTTTGATGGGCTCACAGGCGCTCATGGACAAACGGCCTGCAGGGACGGTGATGTTTCCAAGAGAACGTGTCCTGAGCTCATGCAACGGCAGCAAACTTTAGACTGATGTTTTTCAACACATACCAGATTATTTTAAAAGGCAACTATCTTTAGAATTGCAAAGCTTGCTAATTTGCTTTCCTTTGACTAACCGGGAATATCTTAGTGCGACACATTGATGGTTTGAGCCCAGCTTACGATGTGATAGTTGCTGTGCATTAGATGGCGTGTCCATATTGGCGAGTCTGTTCGGGCAGCACGGTGTTGCGGCGGGTAGCGCCGTTGCTACACACTGCTGCTTTGTGTGTATGGACTCTGCATGTTCACCCTGTGTGGGCGGGGCTTTTGGCGAGCTTTGGGTTCCCTCCACTGTCCAGAAGCATGTGACTCAATATGCCTTAAATTTAATAGTATGTGTGATCCTGCGATGGTTGTTCTGGTTCTTGCCTTGAGCCAAATGCAATCTATTCGATTATATTATTATAAGAAATTGCTTGAATTGAAATATCCAGTAAAGTTACCCAGAGCTCTGTGGGCTAACGAGGAATGATTTTGCTATAAAGTTGCACGTGTCTTTGGCGGTCCCTCAGGAAGAGGCGGCCAGTCAGCGCTGCGTTTCGCTCGGCTGAGGATGGAGAAGAGGCACAACTACGTGCGCAAGGTGGCGGAGACCGCGGTGCAGCTCTTCGTGTCCAACGACAAGGTCAACGTGGCCGGCATGGTCCTGGCCGGGTCGGCCGACTTCAAAACCGAGCTCAGCCAGTCGGACATGTTTGACCCGGTTAGTGCCTCTCGGGCTGTTTTGCTTCAGTTGTACAGTTGAAACAAGCAGAAGTATTATTGGCAACTAGTGACTGGGTATGTACACACCAATGAGTTGGTGGTTAGGTGTTTATTATCAAGAAGCTAGTCTGCATTTTTGCTGTCTCCCAGCACCTTGCCAGACAGTCTACATTTTTGCTCCCTCCTAGGGACTGGGAAACACTAAACTAGTCGGTAGGTCTTTGTTCTTCTTGACGATTGCTTTTCCTGGAATGGCTCGGAAGACTACCAACATGTAAGCCTTTTCAGTGGAGTAATAACATTTATTACACTTTTATTCAAACTAATTGAAACAAGTTGTGAAAATAGTGAAATACTTGAATATTTGTATTTTCACTGACTTTATATGGGTAGGAATCATATCAATATGTAATATGATAACCTTAGTTTTTTAGTAGCATTTGCGACTTGAATATGCTAATTTTTAGCAGTTTTTGGTGATTTTGTGGTCCTTTTTCCACACTTGGATTAGCACATGAATAAGCTTATCTTTTGTGCTACTGTCCATTCCACAAAGGCGCTGCTTGCAGATGACAGATTCTCGATGGGGTTTAAATCCCGAGATTTTCCTAGCCGGTCAGATACCTTGTTTTTCTAATTGTTGAGTCTTCACCATTTTCGACATATGTCACGAGGCTACATCATTTTGAAAGATGCCTGATTTGGCAGGAAATCTCCTTTGGGAAACATTGCTGTATTGTGGTGAGCGCATCATCTCTTTGACTGGATGCAAGCTTCAGACGCTGTAATAGCTGAAGCATCCTCAAAAGAAGAAAATGTAAAATTACCGTTTTTGGTACATCATATTTATCAAATCGAAGTTTATCAAGATTTCAAAATACTGAAAAGCGTTGCTTTTGAAAATAGTGCCCAAATAACACACAATAATGCGAGGTGTGACAGTTTGAAAAATCAGGTACCACCCAAGCCTAGTTTGATCTAGGCCAGCTAAAGTAATCCATTTGTGAGCCATCTGATCAAGATGAAGATTGTCTTGGTAGAAGCCTTAACTGATGTTTAGATTTTAAACGTTTCAGTGATTATTCAAAGCTTCTGCTTAATCCTTTACACTTGGAACTCCTTAGCTGTAAGTGTCAGTACTTGCCGATCAGTGGTGACAAACTTTGATTTTACTGACAAGGTTGCCTGCCTTTTGGGCAGAATAAACCTTGAGTGACTTTATGGTTGAATTGGGTTCTTAGTAGGCACTGCGATTGTCTCTGGAAAGCCTATAATTTCAGGAAGTTCTAGCTTTTCCCAGCCCCATAATCAAAAGCCATATTGATTCTGTGTGTTTGTCTGTAGAGGCTGCAGGCCAAAGTGCTGAAGCTGGTCGACATCTCGTATGGAGGGGAGAACGGCTTCAACCAGGCCATCGAGCTGTCTGCTGAAGTGCTGTCCAATGTCAAGTTCATCCAGGAGAAAAAGCTTATAAGTCAGTATTCACCCTGTCCTGAGTCTGTGTGCATGGGTCTTTCAGAGATTGTCTGTCTGTAAACATGTGCTTTATGGTCTCTGAATTGACCAGAGGAACCAGTGTTGTCATGTTTTATTGTGGGGGTCTCTGTTTTAATATAGGTTTGTATTTGCGACCGTCTGTCTCCAGGTCGCTACTTTGATGAGATCAGCCAGGATACGGGGAAGTACTGCTTTGGCGTTGAGGACACCTTGAGGGCCTTGGAGATGGGTGCCGTGGAGATCCTCATCGTCTACGAGAATCTCGACACCATGCGCTATGTTCTCCGTTGCCATGGCGCTGAAGGCACCACGCCTGAGAACGGTACATGTTGGAGGTGTTGTTACTGGCCCGAAATTTCTCTGCCAGCCAGCACTATGGTCTCCTGCTAAAGAGCTGTGAAGGTCAGTGCAAAATCTGGTTTGTGTCAAGCTTGTTGCTTTCTGTTTTTTCCCTGACTCAGATGAAAAGACCCTGTATTTAACGCCGGAGCAGGAGAAGGACAAATCTCACTTCACAGACAGGGAGGTGAGATTTTTTGTATTTAACCATATTGGAATGTGTTTTTTTGTGATGAAATGCTTTGTAGAAACTGTTGCAGGCACTTCCTTTTAGGATGCAACAACTGAAGTGTCACAACCTGGTACCAAGCCCTCCCGCTGTGCACTACCCACTGTCAGCTCTTAAATATTACACTTGTTTGATGACTGAGCTGGCCCTCTTGTCTAAGATGCTGTACACGTATAAGTAGAGTGTCGCTACACGGACTTTGGAGACGCCGTGTGGCGTCTGGCTGATTCGGGTCGCCTTCCTCCTCCCTCCTCCCTGCACAGACGGGCCAGGAGCACGAGCTGATAGAGAGCATGCCGCTGCTCGAGTGGTTTGCCAACAACTATAAGAAGTTTGGCGCTACGCTGGAGATCGTCACGGACAAGAGCCAGGAGGGGTCGCAGTTCGTCAAGGGCTTTGGCGGCATCGGAGGTGAGATCTCCCTGCGCTTCTCCTGGCTCCTGCAGACTTGCTATCCTGCTTGGCTAGAATCGTGACCCAAGTTTCCTGAAAAGTCTCGTTGGAAACTGTATGAGGAAAGGTGTCGTGCAGGCAGCCCCCTTGTGGAGCTGTGGGGGTAGTGCGAGCAGTCCGGGTCTCACTTCTCCCTCTCTTCTCCAACTCAGGTGTGCTGCGCTACAGAGTGGACTTCCAGGGCCTCGAATACCAGGGAGATGACGATGAATTCTTCGATTTGGATGACTACTAGGTAGTCCAGAGTGGCACAAGGGGAGGGGAGAGGGCGGGAGGGAGGGGGAGAGAGAGAGAGGGAGGGAGAACACTGCTTCTTTTGGGAGCAACACACAAGTAGGGAGTGAGGACAAGCAAGGAGGAAAACAAACACACATGGTGACATAACCCTGCCTTAGAACATACTCCATCGCCTGGTTGGATAGACCTTTTCTAGCTTTTCCTCTCTGCTATAAGAGCCTGTGTTACGGACAGTGAGGTCCAGCATTGTCACCCGTCTGTCCTCACTGTGCCTGAACTCTACTTAAATACAAATGCATTTTTACCATTACAGATTTCGCCCCCATTTTTTCCCTTTTTTTCTTTTTTATACCTGCTACAGTCCCTTGTGCCCATGCCCACCCCCCTTCTTGGTTTCAAATGAGTTTGGGGGACATTAAATGAGAACTGGCTCCAGCCTCCGGCCCCCCTTATGGTATCTTCCCATCGTCCCACCACGCTGGATCAGTTACCTTCCTCCTTTGGACCGTCACCTTCCAGTGCTTTTGTGTTACCCGCTCCCACAAATGAGAGCACGGCCATGGTTCTGCTGGGCCAGTAGTCAGATGCGGTAGTAATCTGTTTCCCCGCTGCCCCGTGCTATTTTATGGACTAGTTAATTGTGTAGTTGGGGGGGGGGGGTGGCTGGAGGCTGGAGGGGCCTCCAGTAGAGCAGGAGGATATAACCCTTCTGGACACTGAACTGTGGAATGTGCCCCTCTAAGACGGAATCTTCCATGGTGGCTTGGGAAATGGATCACTGGTGCCTTGTGGGAAAATGGGGCAGGTGGGATGGCTGGATATGCAAATCACCAGCTGAGACTGGCGGGGGGTGGGACAATCCTGTGCTTTGTGACCTTGTTTAAGTGTCTGGCGGTCTTCAGCCCATTGAGGAATGCTCAGTTCTCAGTTTAGCCTACAAAAACAGACCACTGTTTAATGACCCTCAGCGTTTTTTCGTCTCCTTTTCCCTATACAATATGTGATGCTGTCAGATACTGTAAAGGAGGCCCTGGAGATTTGTCTTGCACGCCGGGCAGATATCCAAGTGTTAACTGTGCATTTATGACCACAGAAGGGCTGTGACCAGCATGACACAGTCTGTTTTTGTAGAACCGGGGTGATGAACTCCTCTCCGCTAGATCCACAGCCTCTGCTGTTGGACTGCGTCGGCTAATGATTTAATTTAACTCTGGGGCATAGTGTTGAAAGTTTCATATCCAAATAATGATTTTAGTCTCGCAATTAAGAGAAGCTCGGGGGAGCCTGTGGCTCTGAGAGTGGAGTTTGCCACCCCTGACTTAGAGCTTATATCAGCAGTCAAAATTGCTTTGTCCTGCACCTGTGAAATAGACCAATGGGGATCCTGACTCATGCCGCTGCAGGCCGGGTCTGTACACGGACCTTTGTCCTTCCTGATCACTTAAGAGCTTAAATTAAATACATCCCTGACTGAACTCCTTCAAAGCTGTGACACTGTAGTGAGGTTCCTTTAGACGGCTGGGAAAACTGCCCCTGGATGCCACCCTTCTGAGTGAGAAGGTGGTGAACACTGGCTGAAGTCCCGGATGCACAGTCATGCCTCCGCCTGTGCCCGGAAGCGGAGTGTCTGGGCCTGAGCGCATTCTCCTGGTGGTTTTGCGGGGCATGTTTGACTTTCTTTGTAGCGTCATTGGCAAAGTATCAGTATGTGCACATCCAAAAGATTAGGCAAGTATCGGTATGAGAGGAAACAATGTGTGCACGGGACAAATATTTGCACAGGGACAATTTTTGTCTGCCGATCATTGTGAGAGCAGCGTACAGTGTGCAGTTTTTGAAACGTACAAGACATTCGTTCCAGGTGTGTGTGTGTATTTGAAGCATAATTTCAGTCTAATATCGCTCTGAATTCAAATAAATGTCATTCTATTAGACTAATGGATCCACTTGGGTATGATGTGGAGGAGTTCAGTGCCTCTCCTCCTGGGCCGCTCTTCTGTTAGTTTTTAATTGTCTGCAAGTAACAACTTAAGGCATCGGAGACAATCCTTACAGCGTCAGCTGCCCGATATTGCAAGGCTTATGGAATGGCTTTGTCCAAGGCCCTTCGGGACGAACCAGCCAACCAGCTGAGTGCGTGGTGGATGGCACGCCGATATGACTGCTGGTTGTATGTGTTCGTGTGTTTCTTCTGATTTCAGGGCATTCTGCGGCGCCGCTCAGAAGAAGCCTACGGGAGAGGGCGTTGTCGGTCCCTCGTTTGTTCAGTGCGGGAGCGTGCTGGGGAGCGGATTTCTCCTGGAGCATAGCTCCGGGGGGCGGCATCAGTCCGCTCTCGTTTACATAAGGACCTTCCCGGCGGGGCACTTCCACATCTTGGCCACGCCCAAGTCTGCAGCGTGCCTCACGCTGCTTCCAGAACCTGGACTCTCTGGCGCCCCCACACTTTACTAGTGCACCATTTTTTTTTTTTTTTGTCGTCATCCACGGACTGCTACAGGACCAGAAATCGGTTTTTAATGTGTTGGGTTACAATCAGTGTTCCCTCATCGGGCGCCCCTCAGGATGCTGGCATGGCCATGTGTGATGGACTGAGCCCCAGTGGCCGCCTTCCCCTCTTCTTGCTCTGACAGGGTGCCAGCACAGTCCCACGTGGAGCGGTCGACGTTAAACTGCATATTACAAACACAGCTGCCTGAAGCTTCCAAAAAATGCATTAAAACACCCCTAAATAAACGTTTTTTTTCTTTTCTTTTCCTCCCCCATTCGTCACTGTTTTATATGAATTGGTAAAGCTGCCCACAATTTACAAATGACCTCGATGTTTGAGTTTTTTATGTTATACAACTATGAATTACCTATAAATCTGGAAGGAGCTGTACACAAAAGCTTGTCAGTGACCTTGACGGGGGTGTGAGTAATGTATGTGTGACTTTGACAGAGAGATGCAGTAGCTGGAAGAGGGGTTTATCAATACTGCATGGATGGAGGTCGAAAATGAAGTTTAAAGTTACTTTGAATGTAGCCCATCACAGTCTAATTTCTAATGCCACTAAAAGTTGGAGTGGGGCAAGTGAAACGACGTTTTCACTGTACACATTTTTAATAAACTTCCTAAAAATACGTACTACATTAATTTACATTGAAATATTTTTTTTTCTGGTTTAGTAATGTGCTGGGGCAGTGTTCGGGATAATGGTATGTATTGAAAGCTCACCAAGGCAAGAGAATATATAATGCACCATTATTAAACGGCAAGAGCTTTCTGGCTTAAAACTGCCATTTCTGACCAAGGTTTGATAGCGTATTGCGGAAGCAGGGAGCATTTGGATAAACAAGCATCTGTGCCATATGAAGATTATGCTAATAAAACCAATTATTTGGAATCAAAGCGCATGCTCCCCATTTTACATATGCAATGCTTGTATTTTTAAATATTACAGTTTATTTTGTGGTTTTTGGTAGCCCGAGGACATTAATCTCCCCCAATTATTACCCAAATGAAATGTCGGCGTTTTACATCAAACACAGTATGTTTTATAAAATTGGTGCACGTTTTCTGAACCGAAAGGATACCTCGTTATGTTTTACATTTATCTTTCGTTGTATTTTAGCATAAATAGCGAAGACCATTCTACGGCCAAGTTAAACGTTTCAGCCCATATATGCATTATGCCATCCCCGCCCGCTCCCATGCCGCGCGGCCTTTACCGGAAGTGGGCGGAGCTCTTCGCGCCGTTACGTAGCCCTGCTGCCGAGGCGGCGCGGCCCCTACCGGAAGTGGGCGGAGCTCTTCCCCTGCGTGCCGTGACGTAGCACGGCTGCGGGCCGCCGACGCAGGGCTGGGTTTCCATTTTCATTACCAGAGAGGCTTGGGGGAACAACAACATGGAGCCGGATATTGAGGACAAAACGCTGGAGCTTATGGTGAGTGTGCGGAGCGGCGTCTGCGCGTCTGCCGGGGGCGCGCTTCCGCCGAGGGGTACGATGGCGGGCGGGGTACTAAAGGCGAGCGGGAGAGGGGCACCTTTCGGGCGCGGGGTGCGGAGGCGCCCTGGACTGACGGAGGTGGAGGGAAAAGGAGGGGGAGCGAAACCGGGGTACGATAGCCGATACGCGGCCTGCGCTCGCCGTCCGGCCGGCCGTTTGCGGGAGCCGGGCCCCGGGGGACGGGGAAGCGACGCTGGGCGGCTGCCTGAGGCGGCGGCGGCGGCGGCGGGGGGTAGCGGAGGCCCGGCGGCTCGGAGGCCCGCGGCTCGGCGGGCTGCTTCACTGCGGCGCCGCTGCGCCACTCGGCC
>JAODKM010000002.1:2683628-2695266 GCA_026780845.1 Petrocephalus sullivani
CAGTGGTGTTCCATGCCTGTGCACTGTATATTTTGGCGGTATCATTTTGGGAAGAAAGGTTAAACCCCCCCTCCCATTTAGAAGTCTGTGCCCCCTTTTCCCCACTGAAAACTGCTGCCTTTGTCTTTCCATTCACCAATGTAGCCACAACCTCATAGTTTCTGTCCTAATCCCCCCCCCCCCATTCCTTACAAGCAGCTAATCTGAGAACGTTGAAGTTTTGAGGTCACCGCAGCAGTTACTCATACTAACAATAATCCCCCGGCAATGACTCCTCTCCACCTTTTCCACTTTGGCTTTCATGCGCACATCTGTGGGATTGTAGGGTCGATCCAAAATGCCCCGCTCCCTCCTTCAGAGTCCTGGAGCAGTCCGCCCCGGCCGGTTCTGCCCGCTGCAGTAACGATCAGGCCTGGGCTTCCTGTTCTTACTGGGGAAGTCTAAGTATGACTCGGAGCCAACTTGTAGACGTTGGGTATATGCAATAAAACATTAACTTTTTAATAAATCAAAATAGCCTTAAAATGACTGCAATATACAGAGGTGAAAATAAATAGTTTTATAATAACAATAATAATGCTACTGTTTGTCTACTTGGTCCACTTTAGTACAAGGCTGTGAGGCCACTTGATGCCCAGTACCAGCACTGCCCACGGTGCAGGAAGGGCTCCCTGTCCCACATGTGCGTCTGAGAACGTCTTTGGTATCCAGGCCGTCTTTGGCGAGTCTCGGCTTTGGTACAGCTTGGCTTCTGTATTGCAGTCTGAGTGTCTCTGCACCAGGTGCGAAGCGGTGTGGTTGTAAACAAGCACTCCTCCCAGAGGGCCTAGGTCACACCTCACATATGCTTATTTACACTTGTAATTAGTTTTTTTTTTTTTTTTTTTTTTTAATCTGGAGCTGGGAAAGATGAGTGCCTTGTGCCACCATAGCTTTTTTTTCTCCTTTTCCATAAAGCACTTGTCCATTTCCTGGGGCTTTGTTCATAAGGCTGAGGATGTTCTCTTCCAGGGCCAAGTCTTTCCCCTTCAGCCTGTGCTGCAGTGGGACAGGGTCCTGGTCTAAACCACTGCTCAGCTCTCCCTCTCATTCTGCTCCTGGTCTCCTGTGCCTTACTCATACGGTTTGCTCCATTCCAGCGAGGAATCTTAGGTAATAACAAAGTTTCACTGGCAGGGTGACTTCATCCACTCATGTCCTGATCTGCGTGCCGACGGGCTAACGGGGTGGGTCCCGTCCGTCCGTGTGCGTGTAGCGCCCGTGTTCCGCGCGGCCGAGCGCTCCGGCGGGATTGGCTAGCGCTGGCCGGGCGCTCCGGCGGGATTGGCTAGCGGTCGCCGAGCGCTCCGGCGGGATTGGCTAGCGCTCGCCAGCCGCCCGCACCCTCTTGCTCCGCTTGCTGACGGTGGTGAAACGGAAAGGCTGCAGGTCGGGCTGCTCGCCCGGAGGGAAGCGCTTCAGGAAGTGCACGTCCTGCTGGTTATGCAGCGTGTGGGGGCCTCGCCGAGGGCGCCCCCTCTTGGTGAAACCCACGTACCACCCGGCATAGCGCGCCGACATCAGCGCTGTGTAGTGGTTCTCCAGCACCTTCTCCACGAAGACGCAGTCGGCACTGCGGTTGCTGGCCTTCTGTGGATCACATTCGGCGACGCCGTGAGTCAGTGTGGCCGTCATGCAAGGTACGGTGCCCCCCCACTCCCACTCCCCTCGGTACAGGTGAAGCTGTCTCTGTAAGGTGCCGTCCCTCACTCACCTTGCCCACCAGCTTCCCACGCCGGTTCATGCACAGGTAATAGTTGGTCTCCTTGCCGCGTATTCTCACTTGGCTGCCAAAGGTGTCAGCTTCCACTACGAGCTGGGCTTGTGAAGAGACGGACAGGCAGAAGGGGGGCGTGATATTAGTAAAGGAATATCTAGAGCACCTCCCACTTTTAGGCTGGGGTAGGAAGGTTACCGGAGGGCTACGTCGCCGGATACCGGCGTGACCTGACCGTCGGAGGGTAGAGGGCAAAGTTGGTGTTTTGCCTCACATGACCGGCTTCAAATTCAGATTGACATTAAACACTCCTGCATGCAGCTGCTTCATAAAGTCCCAAGTACATGCAGACTTTAGGAAGCCACTTGCATTCACAAACCTGTACCATGCATACAGTCTTTGGCACTGAAGACTGGATATAATAACAGCTAAGGAATGACTAAGGATATTGAGGATTTCAGTAGGGAAGTGCACTGTATGACAGTGCTGGTTTAAATGCCACATTTAGTGTCTTTAGTGGGAATGGCAATGGTATAGTAGTTTGTTGGGTTGCCCACCTGATGGAGCCCACCTGCCACGTGTGTGCATGCGCTGTGCCCTTGGCGCGGACACTCGCAGGAGCGCGCCTTACCATATTTGTCTCCGTCCTCTCCCCGGGCACTGATCTTCCTGCCCAGCACCTGCAGGTGTTTGCCGCTTGTGCGGCTGTACAGCTGATACACACGGTGCTGCCTCCGGCTCATTGCGTCCCGAGCCCTCGTCTGGTTCTCCACGTGCACACTGAAGTTGACGCCATCCCTTCCGAACACCTGCAGGTCACCCCACACTTACACGGTTAGCGTGCGCACATATGCTGGTAGCCTCAAACCTTTGCCTGGTTCAGTTACTTGCAGAAGCTCTTACCTGTAAAGGATTGTTCACCACCAGCAATGTCTGAATACATCTGAAAGTGAGGGAGGAGACTGGAATGAGTTATAAAAGAGAGCAGAGTCCTCATGCTCTGTTAGCCTTTTGTGAGTGTGCTTTGGTGAAAAGTGCACAGAATAGTGTCCACTGAGAGAACGGAATTCCCAGCATTTGCCATCTGGTGCATTTTTCCATCTCTTGTCATCTCCTCACTGGCATTCCATGTCTTCAAAATTCCGAAAAGCCTGGACCGATTCTCTTGTGCACTATAGGTAATAACCGGCCTCACGCCTTCCCTCGCACCCTGCTGTGGTACTTGTGCACTTTCTGTTCTTGTCCAAATATGCCAGTGGCCACTGTGTCCTGAGCTCGCACCATCAGCGTCCCTTGCAGCTAAGAAGTGCCTGTCATCCACACATTGCATCTGCAGGACAGTGTTTGCTAGAGTAGTGCTATCATAGGACAGCCAGTGTCTTAGCCTTCCTAGTTCACTCCCATCCCTCCCAAAATTTAAAATGGTAAATTTTAATATTAGTGCTGAAATTAACAAAATATCACTCAAGAATAATTAATTAAGGGATGAATTGTTTTTACTTGTATAATGCAGGACCCTTCACAGAGCTGTAAAAATTACCACGAAATCTGGGTTTGACTTAAGGTTCTGTACAATTTATATGACTGAATAACCTGATCCCTGCTGTTCAGCATCTGTAATATCACATTGTACCATTTTACACTGCACACCATCCCACTGCCCTCACAGCTGGGATATAGTATTCTAACCACTATTCCACACTAACCAACATCTGGAATCCAGTGCTGTAACCGCTACTCCGTACTAACCCACAACCCTCATGTCCAGATTCATCTGCTATAACCTGTGATTCATAGCCATCAGGACCGTAGTATGAAGTAACTTATCATGTCTATGCGTTAGGTGCTGACTGGTCACCGTAAACCGCCGTTTACGTTCCAGTCTTACAGTAATATTGGAGTAACTTACAAGAAAGTCAAGGCGGAGAGAATGGACTGCATCGCTCCCCCAAGCGACCGTGAAGCTTCAGCGCACGTCTGTTCCCACGGTGGACTCGAAATGATATCTGAGCCAGGAAGAAGCGTTTAGCTGCGCCGTCCTCCCGAGAATGAGCGTCCGATTATCAATCCCTTCAGTGGATGGAGGGACGTCGTGGCCAGCCGCCAGTCCCGTGCGCATTAGCGGCAAGCGACGGGCCCCTTGGTCGGGCTGAGCTCGGGGGTGGGGTGTGTTCCGATGGGACGCTTGTACCACTGAGGTTGCCAGTGCCGCCGCAGCTGAATAAGCAGCACTCCGCGGAGAGGAGATCCGTCTGACAGGGGCTTTCAGTGCCAGGAGAAGAGGGGCGATAACTGACTGCCACGCGGTGTCAATAAAAGAGTTTGCTCACTTTTATTCCATAGTCAGCTGGCGTACATCCCAGTCTTTCGCAAGATCCTGGTCGTTTGGAACATAAGGTCGCCAGGTGGGCTGCGATGGGAGCCGCCAGTTCGCCCCTGATGCTCCAGTAGTGAGATGTGAATGACAGTCTTCCGCTGGGGCTAGTGCCTTGTTGTCCGGCCCCGGGCAAGCTCTGGGCTGCTTCCTCTGTCTTTATAAATCCCTTATGTTATATGCTTTTCCTTAAAAAAAACACTTTACAATGATTTTGTAAATGGAAAAATTAACCTGCTATGGGGTGACGCGCAACGCGAGGATAAGAGAAAGCAAGCATAGGGAGGAGTGAGTTTTATGAATAGGAAAGGCTGGGGTGGGGGTGGCAAGAAGGGCAGGGGGAGTTGGTCTAGTTCCTGTGATGCGAGATCAGTAGCCGCGGGAGGGAGAAAATCTGGCCGGCGTGGAGGTGAGGACGGCAAAAAGGCGAGGGTTCTGCGGACTCCAAGTGCCGCTCGGCGGGAGCAGTCATGGCTATGCCTCCTGGAAAGGTCGGCGAGTCCAGTGCTTCTGGGACCGGGACCTGCGATTGCCAAAAGGCATCAGTGAGCGCACGGGCAAGGTCCAGCTTAGAGGACGTCTAATGACCGATCAGAGAGAGTATAGGACAGCTTGGAGGGCGCAGCGGGGATCCGCGCCGCACCTGATCCGCGGCGGCTCGCTGCGCGTCGGCGGCTCTCACTGCGCTCCGGCACGTTACCAGCCCAAATGCACGCAGATGACATCACCCTTTAAAATTTCGGAGGAGGAAAAAATGCCATGCGAGTTCCTTTTCCCCTTGTTGTTGTTTATGATCGCAGTTACACTAGCAGCTCCCCAAATCCCCAGCAGGAGCGTGCAGGCTGCGGCTATGAAGTTTCGAGTTGGCAGCGTCGTCGGCGGCTCCGCTTTGCCGAGGATCCGTCCGATGCGAGCGGCGTCCGGTTCTAAGCATGGACCGATCCTCCTAAAACCTGCCCCGTCTCCGCTCCGGGTCAGCCTCGCTGCTCTTCCCAAACATCCATAGAAAATACTATTCCGTGAAATAAATTCGACTGTCACTTGTATCACTATTAATATGAGTCATGAGACGCGAATATTTTTCTTCCCCGACTTCTTTTTCCCCCCCAAATAAGACCTTTGACTGAAAAAGAAAGTCAGCAAGCTTAAATCTCACTCCGAGTGAAAACAGTACAAGACTTTAACAGCGGGCAGATCAATCCTCCCCTTTCCTCCCTCCCGCATCCTCCCTCCTGCTCGCCCTCTCATCCTCCCTCCCTTTCTCCTCCACATTTATTGGATCCAAATGAGATTAGTTCATGTATGATGCTGATTCCCTTTGTAGCTGCAACTAAAAATAAATGTAGCTGGATTCGCGCTCCACAAATCCCTCATTTGTTTGTCTGATACTTGAACAAAACAAGAGCGTTTTTTTTGTTTGTTTTTTCACTCTGGTCAGTTAAAACGAAAGAGAATACCATTTTCTATGCAAACTGAACAACAGAGAGATGGACGAAAGGGGGAGAGAAGCAGGACTACCAATCATCCTTAAAATGCAGGAAGCTTTTGCTCCCAATTTGTTTCTTTGAAAGCCTTGTGCTCTGATCTTGCGTTTCAGAACTTGGGAGAATAACAGAAACGAGTGTGTGAGAGGGGAGAGGGAGGTATGTAAGCAAAGAAAGGGTTCCAAAACGAACATTTCTCAGGGATTTCGGCTGCCCCCCCCCCCCCCCCAGGCGTCAAAACCGCAGACACTCGGCCAGTCGGCCAGCCCAGCTCGCAATCTCAAGTCAGTTTTAACTTCCAAATGCGTCTTTGCATGAATTATCACTGTCTTCCTAATTATTAAAGTCGGCACTACCGACACAGAGAAGAGGGAACTGTATAATGCGCGCAGTGCCGGGCTCCGGGGCTGTGTGGGTAAGGTAGGGGTGCTTGCTTTTGAAGCTGCGGGGGATCCGAGCCTGGTCGGGACATGGTAGCGGACAGACAGCTTTCCGTTTTCAGTTCCTCAGCTCCGAAATCCGTCAGTCGGCTTTTCCGTGGAAGTGTTGACGAATGGTGTTCTGGCTGTAGGGTCAGCCCTGGGTCACAGTATGAGCAGTTAGCTGTCAGAATACCCTCCCCCTCCCTCCGAGGACGGCTCTTGCGTGTTGACGTATGTACTCCATGAATGTGGCCCCGCTATAGATGCGGGAGTTGGGATGGGGGGCGCTTGTATTGGACCGCATTAATGAATCTCAAGGGTGTATAAATCCGTTTGACAAGAAACATCACGCTTGACCGGGGACTGTCACTGGCTGAAAAGCAGCCTGTATGTGAATGTGGATGGTTTAGATGCATTTCTTGTTTAGAGCAGCAAAAGTGTGCTCCACCAGGTGGCGCTATGCAAATAACAGCTCTTAGCTGTCTTGTCATACCCTTAGGATATATCATAAAATGTATTAGAGAAAGAGAAAATTCTCCCTTCAGTGTACACGGTTTGCTTATAAAATGCATAATACAGACTCTAGAATAACTTCTCTAAGTATTAAACTTAAATGTAATGGTCTTTTCCTTATATATTAGCAAGGATCAAAACATCCTCTTTCCGGAATTCTGTTCACAAAACCCACCCACTTTGCTTGTCACATTCCCACGGGCTCCAACATTTCGAATTAAAACTCTGCATTGCTTCACTATTTTCTTATTCGGTGACCTTTAATCACTTTATGGCCAAAAGCACAAAAAGCATGTATTTACATAGTGGTGTTGTGTGTTGTTATAAATGAGGTCAGTACATACTGGCTACCCTCTTGACCCTATTCCAGCACTTAAAATAACGTGTAGTTTTCCTCCGGGGATATAGAAATCTTGTAGGTTACAGAGGGAAAATAAACACGTGCCAATTATTAATATGTATTTCACTCTATAGACGCCCTATATGCTTCCATATGTACTCAGCGTTATGGGGCGCTTTAGCTCATAGAGGAGGCGATCGAAACGGACCCCACATCTCTCCCTGTTTCTCCCCTCCCTTATGTCAATTTGGAAGGCTGGAAGTGTCACAATAAGACTGCCAGTATTGACGAAATAATTCGTCTCCTTCAAGTGCTGGTAATAACGCCCAGAGATAAACCACGGTCTAGAACAGCCTGCATGGGCTTCGCATTGTGTCTAAACTGCTCCCGTTGGAAGAGGGCGAGAGGACGCGCATTGTAGCGAGCGGCAGCCCGCGCCCCCCTCCGCCCTCTCCTTTGTGTCTCTTCTATCGATTGTTCATATCTAGCCTGCAGTGGCTATTGATCCTTTTCAGACATTCGCAATAACGCACAATTGCACGCATGCGTGGAGAATGGCAGAGCGACTACAAATGTGTTCGGTGGTTAAGTATTTTTCATGTTCTATCAATGACCAGAAGGAAAAGTTTCCAGATTAGCCAGAGATTACCTGGCAGAGCCCCCCCGGCCCCTGGCCCCGCCGCCGCTGATGCTGATTCCGCCCCACTCCATCGCTGTCTCGCCGCGGAGATAATGGACGCAAACTCTCCAGCTGCCAAGGTCAGAGGTTAGGGCAGGGAACACGCTAGCGATGAAGACGACACCGATCTGACAATGGAGCCTACAGGGCTATATGCGCGCAGAGCCCAGGCTACAGCGATGAACAAATACATAAATGATCGATCGCTGGAGCTTTAAGACTTACGGAGTCTTTGATTTGTCAGCTCGCACATAAAACTAAAATTAATACATAGGAGCGTTTTTTGTTAATAAATGTAAATTTACTAATGTTCCATTTTAAAATATATGGCGTGTGGTAAATATGTTAGTATAACAAATTAAGAGGATTTTAAATACAGCCCAGTGTACATTTCAGTGTATGTCATGTGGTTTATATGATTTATAGACATTATAATGTATAGTATATAAATAGGTTTTTCCATAACCTATTTACACAGCAGTGCCTTCGTAACCATTACGCAGGTAACTCCAGCGCGCATCTGGGTGCTTGTGCTGGAAACGGGGCTTTTTTTTAACCAGACACCGTCCCGGGGCAGGGCGCAGACGGCAACCACGCTGGCAACGCGAGCGTCTTACTGGAAAGCCTTTCGTCCGAAAACCTGAGCACTTCATTATGATTAAAAACACACAGGGCTTTGGAGATGTTTGTGGCGGTTGCTCTTAATTAAAAACATGCAGAGTTAAGAGGCGATTTTTCTAGAGTGCCCTCAAGTTCTGTATCATATTTTTGTTTCTGTCTGATACCTCCGTTCCATCCATGATTCGTTAGTGGGGCTCCACAGGAAAGCTGCACTTTTTTATGTATTTTTAATGTAGGCAGTATATCGTGATATATATTCAAATATGTTCTTTACATTTTTCATTTTATATGTCCTCATACGTTACCGTTTCGCTGGGGCAAGCGTTCAGGGTTTCAGTCATAAAACTAATTTAATGAATCCAGTTCGATGCATACATGGGATTCCTCTGAGCCTGTAGGGAGACGCCGCTGGAATCAAAAGACGGAATTAGGAAAGCAGGAGTAATTTCTAAAGGAAGGCACCGCAGACATGAAAAATTCGATTCTCTCTCTCTCTCTCTCTTTCTTTTTAAAAAATTTCTAACACAACTGACACTAGACAGCTGGAGTTTAAAGAAGATTAAATTGCAGAATCAGAAGTCCCGTTCGATGGGAGACAGCTGGAATGTGAAGAAGATGAAATTGCAGGATCAAAAGGTCCATTGGGAAGCTTCCTTTGACTGCCGCTGTTTGGGGACACGAAGAATCCAGCGCACCCTCCTGTGCGGCTGCTGTAGGCCCTTGGTACCGGTGCATGCATCCTACTCTCTGACCCAGCAGACATTTGTTTTGTTTGATTTTTTTTTTGTGTTTTAGATTTTTGTATTCATGGTTCACTTATTTGGGATATCATATTTACATTCATCTATGATTTTCAGAGCCTGCAAAGTAAACACCTTTTTTTTTTTTAAAGGAAGGTTTAATCCTGATGTTCCATAAACTCGAAGTCCAGGTGAGCACCAGATCTAACGGATGTGGACGAGCCTCATTCTGCTCAAGGACCTTCTGCGTTATGATTTTAAAAACAGATCGTATATTTTGGACCCTTATCTGTGTTGTTTTTTCCGTTTTTATGTCCGACTTGGGGCTCTAGTTTCCTTCTCATTTACACTCTGCTTCATGCCAAACCATTAAGCAGAACTTATAATGCTTAGCAAATGCACACTGTTAAGTTGTCAGTTATAATGTTTAATCTGTATACATCATATAACATGCACCACCTTAATGATATATTATGCTATTGCTGTAGGACTGCAGGTTTGCCGCTGGCCCTCGCTTGCTCCTCCAGGAACCCCGTGCTCCTCTCGCGTTCGTGTGGATCTCCTCCAGGAACCCCGTGCTCCTCTCGCGTTCGTGTGGATCTCCTCCAGGAACCCCGTGCTCCTCTCGTGTTCGTGTGGATCTCCTCCAGGAACCCCCGCTTCTTCTTTTTTTCTAGACACGCATACTTCAGATGGATTTTTTCGTTAATACCCGACTTGTTCATTATCATATTCAAAACCACTCTTCTAACAATCACTAAGATATTTCCCCTCGCTTGAGAAGTCAGCGCATTGCCTTTGAATAAATCTAGGGTCTCCGTGTCAAGAAAAACGGACGGGTCGGGCCTGCAAATGATTGGAAGTCTCTGGAAATTTCTGGAGGATTCTGTCTAACTTTGGACTCTTTTTAACCCAATGCTCATGCTATGGTTGTGCCCTTCATGTGGGCCCTCCCTCTGTTCATCAGTGTACCCATCCTTGCTCGTATAGATGACCAAATGCTGAGTGGTGCCACAGCTAATGAAGCAAATGGCAGCAGAGAGTTTTATTCAAAGCGCTGTACAGCTGAGGACAGTGGCTTCATCCAGCATCCCTGAGGCAATTGGGGTTAAAGGTTCAAGGGCCCAGAAATTATAACATTACTCTGTTCCCTCCAGGGTTGGAGCCCACAACCTTCCACACATGAGCACTAACCCATCAAGCTACAAACCCTTAGCAGCAGTAGTGGTGCTGTTGATTATCAGATCAATGGTCCAGCGAGCAACACCACTGAGTCTATTCAATTGATCTGAGCTGTCAGTTGGGAAAGTGTGCCAGCTACTTGCCTTTCTAAAGCTACTATGCTAACAGTCTAACTAATGCCCCTGGCAAAACCCAGGGTTCCTCAGATCCTAGTGGATGTTGTTCCAATATATGTTAGTTTCATGTCGGGCCGAGGGGGGCTGTGCTCGTGCAGAGCTGGCTGCTGATGCCCCAACTTATGTCACTTTCAATGCCTGAATGCCTGTTCAAAAGCGTTATTATTCAGAACCGACCATCCCTCACGCTCCGTTATTCCGAGAACCCTTCAAACCTAACTGCTAAGTGCCTCCCTCGAAAAATCGGAAAATTGATTCGCTTCAGGCAGCAAAAGGGTCTCTTTAAGAAGTCAATTCCCTATTATTCTTCAAAAACTGGATGAGGAAGGCTGTGGAATGTGAAAGGGACTGAAAAAAGCAAGATATGGTAGGCGGGGGGGGGGAGGGGGTGACTGGGGGAGACCGAACTGATGTTTTATGTATAAAGTTGTAATGCTTTCATAAAAAACATTGCATAATAAATATAGTTATCCCTGCAGCTTAACACGCTTTATTATCACTTTTTGGGCTTCATTTTGCGTTTCTTTTGCAATTGATTCATGCTGTGTAAGACTTCTTCAGTTTGCTCATTACTGATGCTCTGCCTTTTGATGTTGATTCTGTTTTGTCCAAAGTTTCTCATTGTTGAAAGATGGATTATGACTGGAGCATCATTGCCAATGCAGTGATAAAGTCCTAGAAGGACTCCTGAGTGCCCCCTTGAGGCCATATAAGTAATTAGTAAAGGCTCTTGTCTGGTTCCATACATCCATACAGTGGCTTTATTGCAGTATATCTAAATAAGGCTCCATTTGACATCACTTGACAGTTTGTGCATAAAATTCATGGCAAAATGTTGATCTTCTTTACAATGGTTTAAAATTTAATGAGCACCTGTGGGCGCCGGCTTGTGTTCTGCCTGAAAGGACATGAGCTTAACATGCCTTCCAGACGCACTTTGCATTTATGCCTTTAGCAGACGTTTTGGTCCAAAGCGACCTACAAGTGAGGAGCAGCCAGTATCCCTGGAGCAATTGGGCTTAAGTGCCTTGCTCAAGAGCCCAACAGTGATATCATTCTGCCAGGCACGGGTTCTGAACCGGCGACCTTCTGAATGTTGGCATAGAGCCGCACATCCCCCCCCCCGCATATGTTCAGTCTAGAATATATATGTGTATGCAGACCATATACATATAGTATATGATCTAGAACAAGTGTGCACCACATGCCACACACTGTCCTGCCATCGCTGTCCTGCCATCGCTGTCCTCCCTGCTCAGGACAGCTCGCACATGTTCTCCCCTCTGTCAGCTGCTCCCTCTGGCACCCCCTCCCTCTCTTCCCCTTGTTCCATTTAAAAATCCAGCCGCCC
>JAODKM010000002.1:2706633-2724182 GCA_026780845.1 Petrocephalus sullivani
GGGGGGGAGGGTGTGCAGAGGGCAATCGGGGCAAACAGCTTGCAGGTTCACGTTTTGCGCAGCTGCCCCCCTGGGTATAGCACAGTGCTGTAAGACCCACAATACAAATCTGAGAGCAATGCAGGCTAAGCAAAGGGAGAATGTGTGCATGTGGCTTCTAGCTCCTTCCGTGCGTGTGCGTGTGCGGGTGTATGTCTGCGTGTGTGTGTGTATGTTCCTTCTCATCTGTAATACCCTGACAAGGGAGGTACTGGAGCTGACTCTGAAGAAGACGAAGGGAAGGGGAAAAAAAGGAGAGGGTAGGCCTCAAACATCTGCTGAATGTTTCAGATCAGCTCCGTCTGGGTCCCTGTCACTGCCAGTACACTGTCAAGACATCTGCAGCAGAACACCGAGCCCACACAGAACCGCAACAGAACTCTGTGCTACACACTCCCCGGGGGGTGGGGAGGGGGGAGTACAGGAGAGTGTCAGGGAAGGGAGTGAGTGGAGGGGCGAGAGGGGAGAAGGAGAGAGAGGGCTAGAGGGCAGGATTGTTTTTGATGCAGCCAAAGCAAAGAAACAAGCCAATTTCTGTAATTTAATATTTCACTGCCTACACATCTGGAACGGCACGCAGAAAGACGGGGAGACAGACGGCAAGGGGAGAGCTTGCGACACTGCCACATGGACTGTGCGAGATGCACTCGCGGCCTTGGTATCAGAGCCCCTGGGCCGCTCCACCACCAGCGTGCCAGTGCGCATGTGTATCTGTGTGTGTGGATGTCCACCCTCAGAGAAGGCTGCATTTACTTGGCATGAATGCGTGGGTGATCTGGGTGTGATTACCGTCTGGCTGGCTGACAGCATGATGATGACATTCATAGCTTTATGCTCCAGTTCAAGCCTTGCTCTACCATCCCTTACTGATATCCAAGCAGCATTCGCTCCAGCTACATGCCTGTGGGCGACACACATCTGAAACCATTTATAGGGTTAAAATTAAAATTGAAGTACAGGGACCTTAATCAAAGCTCAGAACCCTAGATCTGCACTGGCTCTCCTGCATTTTACTACCTACATCCTGACAAATAATTACCCAGCATGCATCCACAGTGGTACCCTTCCACTGACTTACCTCTAGCATGTTTACCATATGCTGTGCTAAAACAAAATTGCCTGACACTGTTCTCTGAAATATGCCATCCCAGCATTTATTTACCAGCAATGCACTTAATATTATGCTGTCCTTAGAAGTAATTTCACATATCATTAACATTACTGTTTATTTCCTGTGTGTCATGCAGAATGCCATAATTCAGAGGAATTCCTGAAAATGCACCTGTGAACGTGCCATATTTATCTCCAGTTACCCACAATGCATCATGCGAGTGGTTATCCTGACAGGTAGTTAGCCACCATGCGCACTGTGATACATGATCCTCCTGGGCATCTTTCCAACTGGACAGATCAGATGGCAAACCCGCAGGCCCCCCTGAGCCACTGAGTCTTCATCCCTCTCTCATCCTTTCATGCTCTGCCCTAAACGTTTTATCGCTCATGATCACTCCATGTGGAGAAGCTATCTCCCATCTCCCGGGGACCTCAGCACAAACAGCCCCCACAGTGCTCAGCTCAACTTCAGACAACACTCATAAATATCTCTTTTCCAGGATATTTGCACGATGCAAATTTCGAGCCGGCTGCCAAAAGCACTGCCCCCAGGAAGATGATGGTACCTGCCAGGAACGCTGCAGCGGGCCGCCGCGCATAAACACCCTCGCTCACACAAACAGGCGCGCATAACCCTGCTTGCACGCACAGGAGCGCAAGCATGAAAAAACTCGCATGCAAACACACTGATTTGTGCAAAATGTACTCGCACAGATGCAATACGAGGCATTTCTTCAAGGCGAGGCACGGGCAACGTGAACTGAAAAACTCACGTACATAAAGGGTCACGTGAATCAACCCATCTATACATTCAACCATAAGGTTTCATTGCCTCTGTTTTGATAACTTTAACAGAGCTGTGGACCGAGGCCCACACACCCAGGTAGGCCGTCCCGAAAAATGCAGAAAATAAATGATAGAAATATGGGTGTGAGGTGGCATGAGATATTAGGAAGGTAATAGTGTTGGTTTACTGAAGTGATGCTTCCAGAGAGGCAAAGACCTCTGTTCTCTCTTTTGCCAGCTGGTTCTCCTATTCAAACCAGTCATTAACGGCAGGGTAAGCTATTGTATTTTGAAGACTGACGTAATCTCATATTCCACCCCCCCCATTTAGCGTCTTAGGGAAAAGCGGTTTGATCTGAAATTCAGAAATGATTAACTGAGAAGATATGACCTCTGATAAAATGCTCCTGTACGTCAGTTTCCACTGCCACGTAATTAACGGCTTGATGATCTAACCGCTTAGCCCTTTACTGTGTTGCCAAGGTGTTACAGTAAGGCTACCAAATAGCTGAGTGTATTATACGTAATTTTGCCGTGCTGCGCTTCACATTTTGTGAAATGTTCCGTTTCGTGGTTTTTACAGATGTCACATATTGAGAAATTGTCATAACTGAAAGTAGAAGAATTTTGTTGTTGCTTGGCCAAAAAATACTTTTGCACAGGCACACAAACACACACAGGCATGTTACCCCAGTTCCTTCTCCGCAATATGTTACTGCTGTTATGTTCAGTCTGGTTTAGCTTGTCATACGCCTAAAACTTCTCTGAGCTTCATCATTCATTCCAGGAACCACGTGTTTTGTGTAGTAACGCCAATTTCCTCTTGTTTAATCTCAATGACAATTAAGAGATATTTCGTAATAAGTGACCAGGAACCGGCGACCTCAGTGTTAAGTGTGGCTTCCCAGGGAAAATTGTGAGCTCAGTGCTGACCCCATCAGGGCTATGGTGGTACTGCTGCATAAATCAGTGACAAAACTAGCCAGCTAGCCCGTTATCCAGTTAGTTTGCTCTAACACAGATGCTTCATAATGAAAGACCTCTGGCAGATAATTGCAGTTACACAGCTAGCCATTGATGCACTATGCAGTGAAATAAACCTGCTATTTTTTAATATCATTTATTTATAGGCATCTAGTTTAAAACTGATAAGAATTTTAAGATTTCAGTAAATAGCCAGGGAGCATTGTTAAATCTTAGTTGTGGTTTATGTGGGGGTTCCACTTTAACACCTTTAGCACAACATGCTACTGATTTGCTTCAGTGTAAAATGCCTCTTGTGCAGTAGAGACTTTTAAGGACGATGACTGGTTTTCACCATAATCGATCAAATTTATTGTGTGACACCAGCATGATTGATTTCTGCTTTGTCCAACAGACAAAGGGTATGACGTCAAAGGGTGTGATGTTAAACTGCATCCGGCCATGCTAGCGGTGCCCCAACTCGCAGGGAAAAATTTGGGGGTTGGTAAAAACTCAGCTCCGACAAAGTGGACAGGATTCTTTTTTACTCTCTGCGGGAGCAGCTCTGCTGCAGCTGCCCTCAGGAAGGCCGGAGAGACGAGATGCATCATAAATGGGATGGGGAGAAGCCCCTAGGAGCCTCATACCCAGAAGGGCCGACACCACCAGAAAGCCAATGGGTTCAGGCTTGTTGGGGATCGGGACTGGACTGGTGCTGAGGCTTCGCCCGCTGCAGGGCAGCACTCAGGTCATAATCTGAGGTGGGCCATCTGGGTAGGCACTCCAGCATGATGACCACCTTCCTCTGCTGTCAGAGGGTTTTACAGCACTACGGTATACCCAGGGGGACACTTGGGGAGTAGCTGCTGCTGTGGCAGATTGGCTCCTCCCAACGGTGTCCAATGCCAGTTTTTTCAGAGAGCATACTTTGAGACTCAGGCTAAGGCACCCTTGGGTTTGCTCTGGCCTTGATGAGTGATGTCCCAATGAGGGAGACATTTTATTTGCAACATTACTCGATGATTGATGGGTCCCCACGAGGTGACACTCCTCTGGTCAGGCGACCATTGGCATTGACAGGGCTGGCTATGATGATTGTCGGTCCCCACGGGTCTGTTGACCATGGTGAAAGTGGCTCCATCTTCCTTGACTTGCAAAAGGCCAGGGGCTGTAGGTTGCTAGATCTTGGTCCCAGCTCCCTGAGCTGCGTTGTTGGACTTGGTACTCCAATACTGGTAGTGTAGCGAAGGAGTTTGATCACAACAGATGCTGGAGGTACCTATAGAACTGCAGGCTCTATAGAAGTGTTCAGTAGACTACCACCTCCTAGGAGAAGGGGGCTGGACCTGGCTAGACTCCAAGATCTGAGTGTATTTAATGAGTTTGCATGCAGTTTGTTGGAGGAACTTGCAGGCTTGGGCGCAACTGCCTAAGTCTAATGTGATGTAGGAGAGCATCTGTGCAAAACCCTGAAGGTTGCTGAGGGTTGTGTTGGTTTGCCAGTGTTCCCAGAAGGAGGTGTTTCATCTCACAGGGCACCCTGGAAAATATCTAGAGGAGGCTGTAGGGATCAGTGGGGTGAACTTCTCCAGGCTGGTGGTAAGGCTGTCCTCCTGGCATTGCAAGCAAACTTTGCTTCCATTTGGGAGACAGGCGTCATCCCAAGTGACTGCAGAATGGGACTTGTCGTCCCTATCTGTAAAGGGAAGGGTGATCGCCTGGATTGCGGCAACCACGGGGGATAATACTGCTATCAGTGCTGGGAAAGGTCCTTGCTAGGGTCATCCTCAACAGGATCTGTCATCACTTGCTCACCTACCAGCAGCTGAATCAGTCTGGTTTTACACCTAAGAAGTCTACCATTGACTGAGGCTTCTCATCGAGTGCAAATGCAAATATCCTTGCAGCCTTTGTCGATTTTTGTAAGCATTCGACTGAGTTGCTTGAGCTGCCCTGTGGGACAGTCATTTCTGGACGTCATGGCTGGCCTGTACACTGGTACTGCGAGTGCTGTGCAGAGTAGAGGCAGAACCTCTGTGTTCTTCCCAGTTGATTTGGGAGTTCATCAGGGGTGTGTTCTTGCTTCTATTCTGACCAATGCTTGCATGGACTCAGGTGTTGAGCAGGGTTGTGGGGTCCAGCCACTGTGGGGCATCTGTTGGCGAAGAAAAATTCACTGATCTTGACGTTGCTGATGATGCTGTGATCTTCGCAAAGTCAGTGGAGGCTCTGTTCGGGCTCACAAGAGACTGAGCAAGGAGTCTGAGTGTCTGATTAAAAACCAAGATCCAGGTCTTTAATGACCTCTTGGGCACCGCCATCAGCAGTGTATCTGTCTGCGAGGAGAAGGCTGACTGCATTGAGAGGTTCATGTTCCTCGGCAGCAACATTCATGCCTTTGTTGACTATTCCTATGAAGTCCACAAATGGATTGGGAGAGCATGGGGGTGATGAGTTTGCTGCAAAGGGGTGTGTGGTGCTCCTGATATCTTTGTAAGAGGACGAAGACCCAAATGTTTAGAGTCCTGGTGCTCTCAGTTTTAATGTATGGTTGCGAGACATGGATGCTGTCCAGTAATCTGAGACGGAGATTGGACTCCTTTGGTACTGTGTCTCTTTGGATATCGCCGGTTTGACTTTGTGTCGAACGAGCGATTGCTCAGGGAGTCTCAAATGAGACACATTACCTGCATTGTGACGGAATGTCAGTTACAGCACTGCGGCCATGTGGTGCGATTCCCTGAGGGTGATCCAGCTCGGAGGAACCTCGCTGCTGAGGGCCCAAGCAGCCGGACCAGACCTAGGGCATGCCCACATAACACCTGGTCGCGGTAGATAGACGAGCATTTCCGGAGGGTGGGACTGGGCCACATGTTGGCCTGGGGGGCTGCTAGTCGGGATCACAAGGTGTTTGCGGGTATGGAGGGTGCAACATCGTGCTGTTCCAGTGCATACTCCCCAACCTGGCCTGACTAAAACAGCCAGGTCTTACTGCATGCAACTTAACTCTCTCTCATCCAGTAGAAGCAAACTTCAGGTAAAGCCAGTCCCCAGCATTCATTTGTTCGATATTAAACATGCACTTTCACATTCAGCCTCAACCTTTGGAATTTCATCACACTTGTACTCAGTACAGTGTACATCACACTTGTACTCAGTAATCAGTACAGCTGGTAATCACGTTAACTACGTGCATATCCACTAAGCTTAGGGGATGAAGCCAAGCTGATATTAACAGTCGGATGATATGGGGAGGGTGTAGGTGCCATGTAGTGCAGGAGGAGGGGGGGGGGGTCACACATATCAGGAAGAAGGATTAGAGGGAGCTGTGGGGTTAACCTAATGTGGTGAGTTTTGGGAAATAGGTGGAGAGTGTTAGAATATGGGAGGTACAACCCCCATCTTTAGCCCTCAGGGCCGCTGGCTCAGTGCAATATACGACTCACTGCTAGTTGATTCAACATTGTTTCAGCATTATTTCAGAGTTGTTATGACATCAGATGTGTAGCCTGGTGAAAATCTAAGATGATTTCTGCATTAATTTGCTCCTGGCTAACATTCCCTAGCTCTTTGTGTGTGTGTGTTGGGGGGGGGGGGTGAGTTGCTGTAAGTTGCGGGAATTACCTAATCCTGTGGGGGGACGAGCGCTGACTTCTCAGCCACCGCTGACACACACATAGACACACTCGCAGACATAACTCCTCTTTCCGTCAGTCCCACCTCTCTGCGCCAGCTTTTCCACACATGCATCCCGCTCATTCTTAGCTGTGTAATCTCCCCCATTTGTGCCCCTTCTCATGCATCCTTCACTCAGACACACAGACACACACACACACACACACACGATTTTCGGACATGTTCCACCTTTGGAAGCATACAGTAACAGCAATAATACTGTTAGTGGGTGTGACAGCAGAGCACTGCCAGTTTCCTATAAATATCTGCCGTCTTCTGTAGGAACCCGAGAAGCAGCAGCCCTCCCAGTTTACACAGCTGAGCTGCATGTGGCCCCAGCCCTCTCCCTCTGCTCTCCCAGACCGTTCCCTCTCCTCCTGCACCTTGCCCTCCATGTGCTGGGCTGCACCATCCACGAGCGGGACAGGTCAGCGGATGCGGAGACAGCGGCGCGGCACCGTCACTAGGGCAGGGGGGACGTCAGCTCCGTCTGCCGCCTCAGGCCTCCTTCTGCTGTTCCTTTCTTCATTACTTTTTCCTCCCTCTGCGCACATCTGTTCTGGTAATCAGGATCAGCCACCCTGGGAGGGGGGGGGTGTAAACACACGTGCCTGTACTCACAAATGCACACGTAAGCAGACACCGAAAGTAATCAGGTTTAAAAGAATCTGCGGGCCACCGCCCCCCCCAAACCCCATATGGGCTCGCGTGCAGCTCGCCCACACCCAAGTGGCGGCAGTAAGTATTACAGTGAGCGTTACGAAATTAAGGTCACATGCGGCGTGTTTGTGCCCATTGCAGCTGACCGCTGTGTGTATAGCAACAGGTCCTACTTTACTCATGTGCGAATGCAGATATCATACATATTACATATGTCTTTGTTTAAACCGTAAGTAATAAGGAGCCCATAAGAAGTATATTACATCAAAACAGTATCAACTTGCTTATGGTGCCGATCCAACTTTGCGAGCTTACATAAGCAGTTTTGATTACCTAGATCCCGGGTACAAATCCAATGTCTCAATTCTTATACATTTTGGAGCCAAACCCTCGCCAGTAGCAACATGGGATTGATGTCTATGGGACTGCAGGAAAACACAGGTTTTCAGATAAAATAAACCATAAAAGAAAAACACTCAGGAGATAAAAATATCTTTTTTGGGATTGCGATCCAATGAAGCTCTAGGACACAAATAGGGACTGCATGTTATGGCTGGTCTTTGTCTCCCCCTGCAGGTCATTGTTATTATATCAGCAGGTGTACGTCAAAATCCGACGGACATTGTCAGCAGCGCCCCGCCTTCCGCACTCTCGCGCCTTACGCTTATGTTTTGGCTGTAATATAAAGCACCACAGTGAACAGACTCAAATTAATTGTTTGTCTAATTGATTTTGATTTCCTTGTCTTTACAGTACAGGCCTATATGTAGTAACTCTTCGTCTACAATATATACAGTGAAAATCACTAATGTGTAATATTGCGGTTACTTGTTAGGTACGTTGTTTGTGCCTAATGGGGATAATGCTGTTAATTCAAATTTATATAAATGCATAAATAAAAAAAGATAGAATATAGCTTCACTTCACTGTAAAAATACTGTCCATTGCGCCGCTGCCTTCATTGCTGTTGCTTTTCCTACCTGCTTCCCTGGAATCAGCCTCCATTCATTTTTCTGAATAATGGAGTTAACGTTTTGTAGTTTTTACTTGCATATAGCAGGTTTCAAATGAAGACGCAATTAGGAAAAAAATATATACCTATAAAAATCAAATACATATAAATGAAGTACACTTCTTTGTACAGAGCTTCAGATACTCTGAAGTAGCCCTAGCAGATTAGCCTGGCACGGTGATTGTGTTTTTTAAGGACTGTCATATTAACTGATTACATGTCGACAATTCAAAGCTGTATTTTCACTATGTCCATTAGATGGCGCCCAAGGATCATTTTTGAAAAAGAAATCAAAAATTGCTAATTTCCCGCGGTACAGGTGTCTTCTGAAACGGTGTTTCTGAGCAAGTTTTATTATGAAATTTATATTATATATACATATTAAACGTGTACATTAACTCGTACATTAAACTGTACATTTTTAATATGAATGTTACTTTATAGACCTATATAAGTTTTGATATTCTGTTAATTACGGGGGACCACGCATGCAAGTAGCGTCACTTCACAGCTCTGTGGTCTCAGACTGAAATCCAGCCTTGGGTCTTTCTGTGGGGTGCTTATATATCCGTACTCGCACCATACCCGTTTCGCCCAAAGTGCAAATACCTGTTATGTATTCGACTCAGGTCTCTACGATGCTGTCGGCGCGCGAGAAACTAAGATTTTTACCTGTTTCGAAATTCTTATGTATAAAACGTTTTTTTCTGAGTTATATCGTGCTGTTTGAAATTTGTTTATTTTAAAATTCCGGAAAGAAGAAAAAGACCCACCTTCCGTTTATATTAGTTCGGTTTGTGTTTTAATGTTTGTTCCATGTTAAGCAAAAACAGTTGTATCTGGCTAGAATTTGCTAATGGTAGATGACGCGACATACCAAAAAAAGTATTCAAATGCATTTTCATCACAGTACCGTAGAATTGTTTATCACAAAACATTTTGTGTTCTTATGTACTGAACGGCTGATCCCGGATAGCTACACACTAATCCCCTACTTCATTAATTAAAAAGAACGAGAGACTCGGGGAAAGCGTGTTTTCGGAAATGTAATCATTTCTGGGGAAGCTTAACCATCTGCTTGAGGTTAAGTCTCTGAACAGATTGTGTTTTCCGGTTATTTAAACCAGGGGATTTAACTTTTCGAGAGGGGGTGGATGAATCGGGGGGAATATGGTACTGACTTTCTTCAGTTTTATAATTGCCTCTAGCGAAGTGGGAGGAGAGCATCTCCGAGGGGAATGACAAGGAATTACCTCGAGTTCTAAATCAGAAGGCGACTGCGTTCAACTGTGAAAGAGCACTCGAGAGGGCGTGAAGGGCTGGGAGCAGTGCTTTATTTCCCAGCTTGCATTCACGCGAATGGAACAAAACCCTGTGCTTTTTTCCAATTAAAACAACCAACAACTATTTTTTTAAATTGCTTCCTTCATTTGGAATACCCAGGGTAGGCCTAACTTAACGATTAGTGCGCTTTTTAAGAATATGCAAAGTATAGCCTAGTCTTCTAATGATTGTGCCCGTATATAATTGCAGTTGTACAATGTGGAATCGCAAATACATGCATGTGAACTGAAAGCTTTGTGTCTGAGACTGGATAAAAAAAACGTGATTTAATTTGAGATGCTGAATCGCGATGTCTGCTGGGGGGGTCGACGAATGGGTTAAGGCGCCCGTGCAGTAATTACACCCAGGGCTCCTGTCGCTCTCATCCAATACGATTCTGTGAAAAGCCACGATCCTCCCTCCCAAACACCCCCCCTTCCAGCCTCCACACACACACACACACACACAACTCCTGATGCACCGAAGAATGGGAGCCAGAGTCCGAAGTGGCACCGAGCAGCACGGATGATCTTGCTTGTAGTTCTGCGGGCGCACTTCGTCAGTACTAGCGGTCCATTCTTTTGAAGTTTTTACGCGTGACAGTTAGTCTTTAAAGATGTTAAATCCACAGGTAATCGCACTAATTGCTGGAAACGTAATAATATGCTGCTTACATTTTTAAAGCCGTTCAATGAAATGGAGCGGAGAGCCGCGAGGGGACGCTGGGTGTGCGGAAGGCTGGCCGTCTGTCTGGCTCTGTGCGCGGCCGCGCTGGAGCTGGTCTTAGCGCAGATCCGCTACTCCGTGTCCGAGGAGTTGGAGCACGGGGCTTTTGTTGGCAACATCGCCGAGGATTTGGGGCTAGACGTCGCCAAGCTCTCCGCCCGCAGGTTCCGGATAGTGTCCGGCGCGAGGAAGCAGTATTTAGAAGTCAATTTGGAAAACGGCGTTTTGTTCGTCAACGAGAAGATGGACCGCGAGGAGCTGTGCGAGCTGAGCGCGTTCTGCTTCCTGCACCTGCAGGTGGTCATGGAGAGCCCCTTGGAGCTGTACCGGCTGGAAGCTGAGATCCTGGATGTCAACGACAATGCGCCGAGTTTCCCGTGGAGTGAGTTTAACCTGGAGGTAACCGAGTCGGCGGCACCCGGGTCCCGCTTCCCCTTGGAGAGCGCGCAGGACCTGGATGTGGGCACCAACTCGCTCCGAACCTATTTTCTGAGCGCGAACGAGCACTTCGCCTTGGACATCCATGCGCGGAACGACGGGAGCAAGTTCGCGGAGCTGGTGCTGCAGAGCCCGCTGGATCGGGAGCAGCTGAAGACGCACCGCCTGGTGCTGACGGCCGTGGACGGAGGCGCTCCGGAGCGGTCGGGCACCGCGCAAATCACCGTTACGGTGCTGGATGCCAACGACAACGTGCCTGTTTTCGATCGGGCTTTTTATAGAGGGAGGCTGGTGGAAAATTCGCCTAGAGGCACTTTCGTGATCAAACTTAACGCCACTGATCTGGACGAAGGAGCGAACGGGGAGATACTCTATTCCTTCAGCGGGCACGCTCCGCTCAGAGTGCGGGAGCTGTTCAGTGTGGACCCCTATACCGGCGAAATCAGAGTGAAAGGGGTAGTGGATTATGAGAAAGCGAGAGTGTATGAACTCTATGTGCAAGCCAAGGACAAGGGACCCTCTGCTGTCGCCGTGCACTGTAAAGTGCTGGTAGATATCCTCGATCTGAATGATAATGCGCCAGAAGTTATTCTAACCTCCGTGTCTACACCTGTGCAAGAGGACGCGCCTCCCGGTACGGTGATCGCTGTCATCAGCGTAATGGACCGGGACTCGGGTGCGAATGGAGACGTGGACTGCCAGATCCCCAGCGATATTCCATTTAAGCTCCACTCGTCGTTTAAGAATTATTACACTTTGGTCACAAGTGAGTTTTTGGACAGGGAGACGGTGTCTGAGTACAATATCACTCTGACCGCCAGCGACATGGGGATCTCGCCTCTTCTGACCAGGACAAATATCCTGGTGCAAGTGTCAGACACTAACGACAACGCGCCGCGGTTCCTGCAGCCGTCCTACACGGTGTATGTCACCGAGAATAACGCCCCCGGCGCCTCCATCTGCGCGGTGACCGCTTTCGATCCCGATTCCAATCAGAACGCCTTTCTCTCCTACTCCATCCTGGACGGCCAGATCCAGGGCATGCCCGTGTCCACCTACGTCTCTATCAACTCGGACAGCGGCAGCATATACGCCCTGCGCTCCTTCGACTACGAGCAACTGCGAAACTTTAAGATCCGAGTGCGAGCGCAGGACGCCGGCTTCCCGCCGCTGGGCAGCAACGTGACGGTCAACGTCTTCGTTTTGGACCAGAACGACAACGCGCCGGCGATCGTCTCCCCCCTGCCGAGGAACGGCACCGTGGCCGCGGAGGTGGTCCCGCGGTCCGCGGACGCCGGCTACCTGGTGGCGAAGATCACGGCGATGGACGCGGACGCGGGGCAGAACTCGCGGCTTTCCTACCAGCTCCTCCAGGCGAGCGACCCGGGGCTGTTCAGCGTCGCCCTGTATACCGGCGAAATAAGGACAATCCGCCGATTCGTGGATAAAGACGCCACAAGGCAACGACTAGTCATTCTGGTCAAGGACAACGGTCAGCCGCCCCTCTCGGCCACTGTCTCCATCATTTTATCGCTGGTTGACAGCGTGCCGGAGCCGCTGTCCGACTTCAGCGACCTCGCTGCGAGCTCCAGCACCAGCGGCCACCTGACTCTCTACCTCATTGTGTCCCTAAGCACCATATCGCTCATATTTCTTGTGGCTATAATAGTCCTGGCTGTCTTAAAGTGCTATAAGGACAGGGGCTCTTTGCGGGAGTGGGGTCTCTCCTCGGGGGCGTGCTGCGGGTTTCAGTCCGAACCTCCTTCGGACGGCTACAAGAAATCGAACATAAACGCGCAGATCTCGGGAAACAAAGTGCCCGCCACCTGCGCGGAAACGAGCGGCAGCGGATCCCTGTCGCAAGCCTACTGCTACAAAGTCTGCCTGACCCCCGAGTCCTCGCAGAGCGACTTTATGTTCCTGAGACCGTGCAGCCCGACGACCCCTCGCAACAACAAGGGAGCCGATAAGCTGGCGTCCGCCTGGAGCGCGCAGAGCCGCAACGTCACAGCGAACGAGACCAATAACCCCAACGAGGTAATAATGGGTACATGCCAGTATACACACACACACACACACACACACACACACATATATATATATGTATGTGTGTATAAAAAGTACTATATATATATATATACTACTATATATGTAAAATACAATACGTGTGTGTGTGTGTGTGTGTGTATCACTGCACAACAACACTGCCTTTTTTTGTATGTTGAATAATGCATATCAAGATACTGCCAGTGGTACAAATGATTCTTCTCACTGTAATTGATTGAAGTTTTCTGACTGAAGTTTCTTATGCATTTTAAACATTATCGGCTCCCTTACGTTTATTTCAAGTCCGTAGCATGTCATATTACACATAAACAATATTCATTGCATCGGGGACGTCTGTCTCACGGTTGTCTGTCAGCTGCACCGGTCTGATTTTGCATTTAACCTCTGCCGCTAGCTGTGATCCAATCTGTTCTCTTGTCTTGTTGTGCGCAGTAACTACGTTTCTCGTTTTATATAGGCTAGTATTGCTTATTATTACTCGAATAAATACCCAGCACTGTAACAATACGCGATAGTCGAATCTGATACTAAAAAGTATGTCATGTTAATGTGTAGTTTTCTAATTAATGTTCTATATCCTGCGTTGTGTCTTGTGCCCTAGCGCTGAGACAGTGACTAAAGAAATGTGACCGATATGGATATTTATTTTTATAAAATTTAGAGCGTTATAGCTTAACTGCATACAATTCAGTATTTAATTATTGTCACATGTGACCTTTGCGTATTATTTTGACACGAATTCAGTATTCGACCCGTTTTTATAATATATTTAGTCTGTATCAGGAAATCTGCTCTCCATACAACGGACTTGTGTCCAGTTTTGTCGGTTATTTGCAGAAGCTAAAAGGGATTTTAGGACACGGTTGAAACGTGGTGTGCCTGTAGATTAACTTGCATTGACTCGACAGAGGGGTTCAAGGGTACTTCATAGGCTTGAATTCCGAAAGTGCTCTAGCAATGGTCACCGATAACCACTAGATGGCGCCACGAGACCACATATAAATGATTCTGACTTATTTTCCTCTGTAGGCTGCCATGCAAGTCATATTATGTTTATGAAGTCAATTTCCATATCCAGGCAAAATGTTTCAACAATTTTCACTGTAATTTATGCAATTATCATGCCTTAAAATATCGAGATAACCTAGCGACAGCTGTCCAGTTTAAGTGAGTGGCGGGCCCACACTGCAGTACCATGGACCAGATACTTAGCCTAAATTTGTTCAGTAATGAATGGATTTTCTAACTTTCTTAGTTGTGTTTGAATTTTATTTGTCTATCTATCAGTGAATATACGCCTGTCAGTTTATCAATTTAGCGTGTGGGCTAAGTCTCTGTGCCTGTAAAAGCTTGCTGGTTCAAGCCTGACCTTGGCACATTTGTGGGCCCTTGAGCAATGCCCTTGGCCCCCAACTCCCCGGGGGCTGCAAAAGGCCGCTCCCAAGCTTGTTCCTCTGGGGAGCAAGATTGGGCAAGGTGAAAAAAATTAATTTCCACTGGGATCATTTGAGCATCAATAGAACATAATGTTTCACTCAAGATGTTTTTATTACTTGGCATAATTTAGAATTTATTACCAGCACAAATTAGTTCTAAGAGGGTACTTTGGGGATATTACATTGATCATTCTTTAACCTTTGAAATAGGCAGCCTAATTGTCACGAGACATTAATTGGATGCATTTCATTTAAATTTGTCTAGAAATGTTTTAACCGTTGAGTGATAGTCATATATACCCTGAACACTAACGGTTTACATGTGCTTGGAGAATTAAGAGTGTTTCATGTAATAATAGATTGACAATTTGGCCTAACCTCTTTTTCATTATTTATATGCAGCGAAAGACTCAAAACACGGACCGGCCTTTTCCCAAGAATCAGTACTCTACCCTTAAGAGGTAAAACTGATTACAAGCCACTGCAATATGTCTAAACTATGCATGTTATTATCTTACCATGTCAATGCCACGATATGATATTACATATTTTTGTAATAGAATAGAAAAATGACAGCAAAAACTGACCGTCCTTGTGCCGTGCGCACGTCACAGTTACAGCTCCATTAACATGGAGGGCACGCTAACACGAAAAACTTCGCCCCGGCATCCGGACAGCTGCATTGCTCCGCTGGCTGGCCAGTACTGGACCTGGGGGACTCACATGCGAGGTACTGATGCGTCATGGGCTTGATGTGCTGGAAAGCCTCGTGCACCTTTGAATTTGTGTAATATAGTATTATACTTTCATATTGTATTAAATATGGCATCTACTACACTGTCAGAAAAAAGTAGCAATTTGTACCTTTGAGGGTACACTTACTTGTAATTGGGGCTGCACCCTCGAGCACCTGCCAAGTATTCCCTAGCTGTAGGTAAACATACTTTTTAAGGTACAGAAATAGACTCTGAGGAACATTTTTGCATAGTTGGGGGTACATTCATGTTGTTTGTACCTTGTGGTGCAGACCTGTACCAGGTCTACCATTTTTTATGGCAGTGTATAAGAACTTAATACGAATTTGTTAGGAAGGTGTAATCTTTTTTGAGTTCCTTAACTAAATAAAGTATTTCCCTATGTATTACCTCAGCAGATTATAAGATATCACCTCCAGCTAGTGGGCTCCCGAACCGGGCTTGGACCCCAATGTATGTCCTACCGCAGCCCGTGGGCCCGCCTCCGGACTACCAGCACAACGTCTACATCCCCGGCACTCCAGCTAGTCACTGCACCCTGAAGCCCACATATCGCAGTGACTTCGACGTCAACAATTCATTTTCAACGTTTGGAAAGAAGAGGAAGTTCGTAACACATTACGACCCAAATGAAGACATGGTGATAAACAACGACATTTTCAACAAGTAAATCACCTGTGAAATACCCCATGCAGTCATCAAAATCAGCTGCTCACGTGCTACAGCAAAGGGTAGATGAGCCCAGTTTTACGGTATAAGAACTACTAAGGTATATGCATTGCCATTGTATTAATTATTATTATTATTATTATTATTAATAATAATAATAATAATAATAATATTGCCATAGTGCTATTAACTTGATAATAGGGTCATTGTTAATGACAATATTGCACTGAACATACTGGGATAATAAATCAATTCATCAGTCAATCTGTTGTGCTTATACAGGTAAAATATTTTGGAGTTCACTGGACAAAGTGCAATGGGCATCGGGTGCTCTCCGATATAAATGCCATATATTGCATTTTATATATACAGTATTGTGCAAAATTCTTAGGAAAAAAGTCTTAGATTAAAGGAAATTGTTTTAAAATTATGTTTATATTTGTGTAAAACTATGCGTTTAATTGTAGAAGTGTGTCAGGTCAGACATTTCAAATCCTCTCTTCAGTCCACATAACGATCTGTAATTACATTCCCATATATCCAATTCAATTCAATTCAATTAATTTTAAAGTTTTTTTGTCATATGTACAGTGTACTTACTTGAATGCCTTCTTGCAGACTATAACCGGCAACAATTAACATGTAGTGCAACAATACCACAAGCAGTCAAGGCAGAGTGCAACATTACAATAACACAAACTGTACAGTATATACAAACTACAAAACACAAACACACAGGACATCTACGTTATTAGTGGATCACCACAGTAAGTCAGTAGAAAAGTGTGAAAGTGCCACAGTGAAATATTGCAATAAGGTGCATGTATAGTGCACAACATACACTGTATTACAACTTACATGAGCACAGAGTGAAACACGACAAAGTGACGGTGCAGAGCATTAATGTCCAAATGCAGTAGATAACTTAAGTACTCAAACAAACATACTCACTTGTAGAACTCAGCCATTAGTATGCCTCATTTGGATAATCAGTACTTCAGTTTTTTCACTAATTAAGTACATTAATTTAATCAGTTGGCGAAATACACAGGATGGCTCCAGTCCATCCAAGGAGGGATTTCTTGAGTACTTTTTTATTGTATTACTGTTTATTTGTATATATTCTCACATTAAAATGTGTTTTTTTCTGAGCACTGATGAACAGCTTTAAGCATAATTTCCTTTGACTTTTGGCCAGTACTGTGTGTATATATACTCATACATCCTCAATGCATATTAGTGTCTATACTGCGGTTAAGAAGTGGTATACTCACATGTAAAACCAATGAGTGACATTATATAATCTAAATATAAACAAATGGTTATCAGATCGCTCCCAATGTAAATTATGCAAATTGCATTTGCCATCCAAGTATTTATAAAACGTGTGGGATGGCGTTTGTCATATTGTAAATACATGTACAAATAAACTATTTTTTTCCGATTTTGTATTGTAACAGGCTAGTTAATAAAGTGTTGAAGTGTTTAATAATATGTTTCTACCAATACCTTTCCTTGATATGTTGAGCATGCTATTGCCTAGGTCAATAAATCAATATCAGGCATAACTGTAACATTATATTTTACTTATATTCCTTTTTTTACATTCACAATTAGTTAAATCCTAGCATTATATTTATATACTATAAATATTGTCATTAGACTTTATGAAACCCTGCTGTCCAAATGAGTCTGTAGAGAATCTCTGTTCTGTCGCAATTTAAAATCTAGGTGACAAGGCTGTCCCACCCAACCTCAATATAGATTATTTTTTTTAATGTATGTAATTGCCCCCCCGCCTACCCCCCCCCCCTTCTCCCTCGATCTCATCCCCTACATCTCCGCCCAGCCGCGCGTGCGGGGACCCTGCCGCGACGTGGCGCTCAA